>JAINRH010000322.1:0-32217 GCA_025413025.1 Ficus hispida
TTCCCTTGCCTCTGCTATCTCGAACCTTGGCGTATGAGACACTGGACAATCATTCATTTATCATTTTCTTTCAAAAATAAAGCACAATCCTACTTACAAACATAATTGTCTCATATCCAAACCAACTCCTGTAATATCTTCTTTGCTCGTAATGTGAAGTCGGAATTTAGTACCTGTAGGGAATGCTTCTGTCAAAAGTGCAAGCAACATGTCAAACGACTTATTAGTCCATTGATTTGGAATCTTAACGAGTCTAATACTCGTACGGAGAGGAAAATAAATAAGAAAATTAAATACATTTAATAATGACAGTTGGTTATGATAAATAATATAATTACAATAAGTTTCAAAAAATAAACAAAAAAAAAGTGGCCTTCAATAATTCTCTTTGCATTCCCATTCCAAACCATCATCACCGTAAGTTAGAAAAACAAATTAACATAAATCAAAAAGCGAAAAACAAATATATAAATTTAGGGGAAAAAAAAGAGCCAGAAATAACTTAAAAAAATCAAAAACAAAACAAAAGAAAGCAGAACATACCTATATTTTTCTCCATCTTTTTTATCTTTAATTTTTTTTAGGATCTCTCTCAATCATAAAAATGTAAACTAATAATAATAATAATAATATAAAAAAACTTTCTCCAGTGATGCAGAGATAAATATAGAGAAAAAAAATGATCACGCTAATTAAAATAAAAATAGAAAAAAAAAAACAAAAGGAGAAAAAAACTCAACAAGGGAAAAATGATTGGAGAAAAACAACAAACCAAAACATATTCTATTATTTTTTTATTTACTATTTTTACAAAAAAAAAAAAAAGAAAAGAAATAAATTCCAGTTAGATTATATACATGCAAAATATAAAAATTAACTATAACATCTAAAAAAACAAAACCCAACAATGAAAAAGCCAAAAAAACCAAGCGCAAATCGAAAAAAGAGAATAAAAAAATTTGAAAATCAGAAATGTGGAAACAAAAATTATTAAAAATTATAAAATAACAAAAATACGAACAAAAGATGAATGAAAAAACTAAACTTTAAAATTTAAATCTTAGAAAGCAGAAAAAAAAATAGAAAAAAAAAATAAAATGAAAAAAAAACTAAAAAGGGGAAAAAAAGATTAAAGAAACACAACAAAATCAAAAACAGATTCTGTTATTTTTTGTTTATTGTTTTATACAAAAAATAAAAAACAAATAAATTTCAGTTAGATTATATATATATAAACATTGCACTTTAACACATCTTCAATGGACAAAATAAAAAATGCACATTAAAAGGGTAACAATGTCTAGTTATTATAGCTATCAGAAAAAGCAACTACAAAGGAAGGGTAAAATTATCCATAAATAATTTTCGAAAGACAAAGTTGTCCCAATACTGTAGAAAACTGTAAAAGTAACTAAAGCGCAAGGGCAAAATTTTCAATTGAAAATTAAAAGAAAAAGTAAAACCGGAATAACACTGCAGCAAAGGAAAAAAGAAACTACAAACGAAGGGTAAAATCGTCCATTAATAATTTTAAAAGGACAAAGCTGTCCCAACACTGTATCAAACAATAAAAGTAACTAAAACCCAAGGGCAAAATTGTCAATTGACCAAAAAAAAGAAAGGGTAAAACCGATATAATACTGTAGCGGAAAAAAAAATAATTAGTGATGAAGGGCACAAAAGTCATTACACTGTAGGAAAAGTAAAAACACTGTACATTACTGTAACAAAAATTACTATACATTATTGTAGCTAAAGCAGTGAAAAAAAAAAAAAGGAGTAAAAGGCACTGTTCGGTACTATAGAAAGAACAATAAAATCCCCTCTGCTTTAGAATAATAGTATAATATGCATCAACTTCGCTAAAAAAGTAAGAGCAGAAAACTTGTTGCAACCATCAGATAATTCTTGTTCCACCCAATCAAACAAGTTATCAAATTTCCGTTTGCCTTCATTAAATGTTTGCGCCGCCATTATCTCATCCTTGTTATTATCATCTTCTCCATGTTCTGAGCATTAATAATGTCTTGTAAGGCTGGATCATATTATCTTTCTTCACTCTCTAGATTTGTGTTGCGATCATCATTTAATTTAACATCATCAACTGGATATCTTTCCCCGTGCAAGATCCATGTTTGATAGTTTTTTCTAATCCCCCGTTGCAACAAATGACTTTCAACTATCCTCGGAATAAACCAGTACGCATTCAAACAAAATACGCATGGACACCGTGTCTTCCCTTCTTCATTCACATGAAGTTTAGCCTTTCCATAAACTCCTTTACTCCAGCTTTGTACTCCTTAGAGGATCTACTCATTTGCATCCAACTCCGATCTCCGGGCATTTTGGCAAAAGTGAATGCAAAGGGATGATAATGAACTCAGACCGTTCAGCTCTGCACTCCAAAACAACCATAGAAACATAAAATTATTTTGATGAAAAAACCACTAAAAACCTCTCAAGAGCTACTTCTTTTTTTTTTTTTTTTTTTTTCTTGCTTGAACCTATCATTGTAGTTACTTTAACATGTTTTATCAATATTTCAAGCAATCTCACACGTATTATATTTAGAATCAAAAACATATATCAATTATTGATCTAGAGCTTACTTCGGTTATACCAAATACTTAATCAACAGTATAAATAGCATGATATAATTCGAATCACCAATCCATATCATAATTCACATAATAATTTGCTACAAAATTTTATTCACGGCAATTTTATGCACGCAAGAGAAGAGAAGATCCAAAAACATACACAAGATAAGGTTCAAATTGATCAGCAGATAACACAATCTGATCTTGATTGGAAATAAGCGGATCAAATTAACTGAAATACACGAAAATTACCATCATGGTTTCTTTACTAGAAACCCAGAAAGGAAGGTACAATGGAAAAACCGATGTTTCTACGACAAAATAAAAAAATAAAAAAAATCAAATAAAATAAAAAACCTTTATTGTGAATATAAGGACACTGGAGCACTTTGAGGTACCGAGACCCATGGTCTCTATTTATAGTCGAGCATAGGCGCTTGCAAAGCCCTTTGGAAGCTTCAATTATGTTGTTGCCGACTTTGCAATTTTCATCAAGTTTCTATGTGGATTAGCATGCAGGGCGGCATCTAGAAGCTTCTACCGGATAAGGTTGAAGCAAATTTGTGCGGCAACTCTAGAATAATCTAAGATATGTAATTAGAGTCGATGATGACTCTTTAATACATAACATCAAATAAACCTCACTTAGCCCCCAAAGTTAGAGTTGAAATACAGTAAATACCTCTGAAATCAATTACATTCAATCAAAGTTTCTTCAAATCAACGGATACCTGTGTTTGGATGGTGGCAGCTTCAAAACAATTTTATCTTGGTGGGATCGACGATCGTTACAAATCCTCAATTTCAAAATCAACGGATACCTATTTGGGCGAAACAAAGTGTTTGGTTGGGCTCGCGAGGTGCAGCAACAAGGCTGGTGGCGCCGCGACGGCCTGGACGGTGCGGCGCAACAGGCTAGACGATGTCGGCAGGGTGTTATGTCTTCTCTCTCTTTAGGTATTGAATCTTCTCCTTCTCTCCATTTCAATTTGCTTTTGTTTTTTTATTTTTTAGTTTTTTCGTTTGGTAGTTATCCAAATTATCTAAATTATCTTATATTAATCAATATCTTTTTTAAGAGGGAATATAACTTTTTCGAATAACTTTTTTTTTTTTAAACTATCGAATGACTTTTGTTGAAAGTAAATATTTGTCAATAATTTCAATAAATATCGTAATTTATTTTCAAAATTATTGTTATATTTTAAAATTTCTGAAGATAGGATCGGCATCAATGCAATGTTTTTATTTTTAACTTCAACGCAAATAAAAACTTCTGGAATGAGGAAATTTCCTCATATTAATACATTGAAATCAAGAAATTAAAAAAAAAAAAAAAACTTCATATGTATACAAATATATCTCACTCGAATGAAAGACAATCCATCAGTTAGCAAAAAAATAAAACTAAACAATCCATGGCCATATATATATATATATATATATATCTGATATAAAAAAAAATATATACCTTTTAAAAAAAGTTCCGAGCAATTTAGTTGGACCTTCTCGTATTTTATATATATATATATATATATATATATATAGGTTTTTCTTTCCCTTATTTCTTAAATTTTTGTTTATTTCTAGAGAACTTTTCCTCATTTCAGGGCCAAACAATGAAGTTCTCGTTTATATTGGCAAACCGGTTTCAAATTTTCAATCTAAAAAAAAAATAATAATAAAATAAAAGTATAAAATAATTTTTAAATGATAAATATTATTTATTTAGAGTTGGTTTATTAATGTAAAAGGATTTAGGTGAGAAACAACCTTGCAAATTAAAAAAAAAAAAAAAAAAAAAAAAAAAAAAACCTCGTGACGTTTTTTTTTTTTTTTTTTTTAAATTTTTTTCCTCTTAGTTGTTTTCATTTATACTGTATATTTTTAGATTTTTTCGTTCATGTTACATATCAAAACCGCCTTGAACCATTAGTTGTTTTCAAACGAAAACTTTATTGCTTGAAATGAGGACATCTCCTCATACAAATAAACTAAAAATCAAGAAATAGAAAGGAAAAAAAAAAAGAAAAAACCCCCTTCATTCATGAAAACAAAAGAAGATCCTAACCAAGTTGCTCAAAAGTTTTATTTATTTATTTTTTTAATTATCATGAAGACAACTAATCAAACCCTTCTTTCTTAAATAAAAGAAAAAAATACCAGATTTTAATCAATCACCCTTTTCAATTTCATTGTTGATAGGTATTGAAATATACATCTTCTAATTGTTTTTCAAATTTAATAATTAAGGTAATACTTATTAGAAAACAGAAACCTAAAACAAAAAAATGGTATGGATAAAGTACTGAAATGTCAAATTTTAATTGGACGTGTGTACCATGTAAGTGCGCGCGATGATATATCTTGTCTACTGAATAATTTCTCTAGATAAGAAAGCTACCAATCAACATTGACATAAATAAATTCATTATAGTCATCACCAATAAACACACAACTTGAAATGTAGTGATCATCCAAATCTAGTAAGAAGGCACAATGCTAAAATCACAAACTAAAAGTCATCACTAATACTACTAATAAAGTCAAACAAACTAATAAAACACAAAGAAAACATTAATCATTGATGATTCTAAAGTGAGAGAGCAATCACATGAGTCTAATCAGTCGGTGATGATTCAGGTTGATCCATATTGTTTGGTGCCTGTTGTGTGATTTTTTCTAGTCGTGCAATCTTCTCACTCAACTCGTCAATGGTGTTCTGTTGTTTGTCGATGATGTTCTGCTCTTTATGTAAAGTTTCATGCACGTTTGTAGAGCAGCTTGGTACAGAGGCCTTCTGTGATGACTCATTAGTATTCTTTTCAGGCAACTAACCCCACCCTTGAGGTATCTAGACCGTTTGCCCAAAACTTCTTCAACAATGTCAACCTCATTTTTAGCCTTACGTTCAGAGCCATCAGCAGATGCAGATTGTAACTCTTTTTGTAACTCAATCATCAGGTCCTGCACACACACAAAATTAGTAATTTTTTAAATGATAAAGCATATTGGATGTCATGTTGCACGGGTGATTATATATGCTATTATAAAATAGAAAATAAATATGATTCAGAAACTAACAAATTATAATTAGAATGCTTATACATACGTAAGAATTCTCTGTATTCAAAACTAACAAATGTTATATCTTCTATTTTGTTATTTGATTGACAAAATCATTTCGTGAACTTCTAGTTCGAATACCTGAACAGCCCTACCACATACCTCACCCAAATATATTACGATATAATTCTAAGCTGAAAGCCAATAAGTTTACTTCCTTAAAAATCTTGCTAAACAGACCCACATTCTCTTGTCTATTAGAATGCAAGAAATTATCTTATAAAATTGTATATATATATATATATATATATATATATGCGTGTGAATATATGAGCATACATGTAGAGTCTGGTGCTCAATATGTGTCGAAAACGCATACGCTTCAATATCAAATTTGATTCATGGGCCATTCATACACTACAAATATTAATGTTCTCTTGTCAATGCAAATTAATAATGACATTTTATACGTTATATCACAACGTAAAATCAAAACAAAAGGCAGATTAAAAAGAAAAAAACGTACATAAGCATTCTCTGCATTTTCATTCACCCATTGCTTTCTTTTTCCACTGAAATGCATATCATGGAAAGCGAAATTCGGCCTGGTAACTTCTCGGTTACAGGATCTCTCTGCTGGCATAATAATAGAGGATTACTTAATTTGCCAGATCATATCAAATTGAAAAAAAAAAAAAAAAAAAAACAACAAATATGCTAATGTTCATTACCTTGTCATACGCATGCACAATTATAGATTTCGATCCTTCAAGACTAGGCTTGTCGTTTTCAGCTCAATTATTCTTGTTCCTTTCAGACATGTCCTGAAAAATTAATTAGATTCAAAGAAAAAATGTTTTATTAATTAGAATTTTAGTATGTTATAAAAAAGAATACTCTTAAGAGGAACTTACAAGATATTCTTTTGAGCTAAAATAATCACACAGGTAGCCCCAATCTGATTGTTTGAATACTTTTTTTTGTATTTTCTTTATTGCTTCCTCTGGGTTACTTTTGCCTCCAACTTCTTCAGAATGCTTGAATAGCTTATGGCGGAACTCCCTACAGCTCTTATTCATTCTTCTATCTATAGCAACCTTGATATGTTTCTTTGTATCGTCAAAAAATGTACTTGTCCTTGATTACGATATATGAAAAAAAAAAAAAAAAAAAAAAAGAGAAAAAAAAGAGAGATCAGTTAAAAATATAATATCAAGCGACAAACTCATACATGTAGTTAAAATATTAAACAATGTTTACCTTCAATCTCTCAAACATAGGATCCTTCACTTCGTCTGGAATCTCACCCCTAAGACTTGACAGAAAGAGGTGCCATTTGTCTAACAACAACGCCAATCTCAGTGACAAAATAAGGGGCGTGTCAGACCCACAGGCTTACCCAAATTTTCAGGTATCAATACTAATAACTTTCCATCAACTGCCAAACCCTCCTTTTGAATAATTTTATCAAAATTTGCACCGCGACTACATCCTCGGCCTCTCTTCTTAGCAAAGCAGCTATAATAGAGAAAAAGATATTGCTATTACTTATGCTTTATGAACAAAGAATTTTGAACCCAAAAAAAAAAAAAAAAAAGAGGAGGAAAAGCATAGTGAGTTTGATGATCTTTGGTATTATATTGTTTTTTTTTTTTCCTTGGAGTTCTCAGTATTTTTCTTCGGATATTGTTTCTGCTATATGTTGTTGTAGGTTGTGCAGATATTGATAGGCTTATCTATGTGTTTGGATTTTGATTTGAAATTATGTATTATTTGTTGACCACAACACTTGGGAACATAGAAGAAAGTAATAACTTCTATTATTTCTTGCTATTACACAAAAACTAGTCAACTAAATTCTCACACCTAAAAACTAGACACAAGGGAACCTATATTACTTCACTTGTGCATTGTATTCGCCGGGCCTTAAGCTATAGTTCAGGCCTCAAGGCCTATTTATAGCCATGAATGCTTGGCTTGTATGGACAAAGTGCCACCAACATGGCTAACAATTTACACAAGATTTGAACTGTGGTACTAAACATTCAATTTTGCAGCTGACCTGAAGAAGAGGAGTCATCAATTGTTGATGAAGATCCATGCTCCTTACAAGGATTTATATTGCCTAATCCTGACATTCAGAAAGAAAAGAAGGAATTTTACGTTTCAACAAACCGATAAACAATGATTAAGCCATTCATAACATAAGGTGTAGATACTCACTAGCACAATAGGAACGGTAACAAAATGTAGAGAACATGGAGTAATAAGGAATAAAATCTATAAATATCTACCCACGCATAGAGAGAGAGATAAATGGTGGAAGTAAGTTGAAAAAATCTTGGAGGGAGTGGGAGTAGTTACAAAACGTGGGGTAGTGAAATTATTATTTTCCTTATTACAAAAATAATGCGAAATAGATATGAACGACATGATTTTCAGCGGAAAAAAAAAAAACACAGAAATTATATCAGATGAGGGATGAAAGAAGGTAATCTTTTAAAAAACTCAAAAAGAATCTCTACTCTAATAATTAAGTATTTAACTTAATTAGGATTTAATTTTCTAATTTTTGTTCTTTTTTTAAACTTAGATTTTTCATATTTTGTTAAATAGTTTTCGTTAACTTGAAACAACACTAAATATACCAAATTTTAAAAATTATATTCGTTTTAGGTTGTTTTTTTTTTTTCTTCCAATTAAATATTCCGAATGCAATAATCTCTTATCATCTTGACTAGGGGTGGCAATTTGTGTCACGTGTCATGTTAGAGCTATGTCGAAATTTTTTTCCTTAACCCGAACATGATCCGTGACACGAAAATTGACCTGATCCGCAATACGAACACGACACAGACCCGTAATAGGTTGACACGACACAAACCGAACTTGACATGTGAGGGTTTGATTTTATACTCTAAGATGAATGTTAAGGTTGTGTGTGCTCACTGTTTGTGATTAAGCTCTCACATGTTTAAGTATGGAGATTTTATGAATAATGATGATGATGATGTGAATATTATGAGTATGTTGGTTAAGAAATTAACCTAAAGACACAAGTTGGTAAACAATTAAGTTATCAATATTGTGTTTTTCAAAAACATGAGATAAGTGAATGGTTGAAGTTTAAGAATGAAACTAACGCATTGCATATTGACGTAGGCTCATGGCTTTGACCGTTTGAGGTAGTGTGTGTGGATTTTTAAGCTAAGAATCCACAAAATACAAACTGTCGGTTTTTGAAAATAATTGGGACAGTTTTTTGGAAACCCAATTTTGAGCCCTTTAGAGACTTTCATTAAGTTTTGGTTTATGGGATTTAAATGTATTTCAAGTTATGGGATGTAAGAGGAATCATTTTATCTCACTACCAACTATAACATACTAGATCGGTATCCAATCTGATTACCATTGGTAATAATAGATACAAATCCTAACATAATAAATTGGTATCCTATCCGATTACCAATTGTAATCATAGATACAAATCCTGACATAATAAATTGGTATCCAATCCGATTACCATTGATAATCATAGAATTGTTACTATATTCTTAAGTAACTTAGACTTGGTCTATTTTTCTTCCTTTTTCTAAAAAATATCTTGTTTACTTGAAAAGATCTTAACTTTACAAATCAAGTATTTCTTAACATAAATACTTGAAATTTCATTAAATATTCTTTTGTAAGACATAATATGTATTAAAATTTACTTGTAAAATTCAAATGGATTTAAACCTTTTTTTGAAACTATTTTCATAAAATCATAGTCTCTTTTTAAAGAGGTCATAAAACTTTAAAAACTGATTTCAAAACATCCATTTAATTTGTTTCAATGTTTCTGTGCAGGAAATTTTATGTACCATGCACAGTTTTGAAAATCCAATTTTATCTTTAAATCGGTTTAGAATTTAGAAATGTTTTCTTCACAGACATTGTAGATCTCGTCGAATCCTACAACTTTCATGTTTTAACTTACTCATTTTTCCCCTTAAAAAGTTCTGGCTGTGTACAATACTTGGACCAACCAGTTTTGAATACTCATAAAAACAGAGGCCTTTGGAGCCATTTTTTCAAAATCTGTCCATGCTGTCCCCTAGGATTTTCATGTTCTACAACTTTGTAGTTATTACTTTTTCTAAATTCGGTCTCTAAGGGGCTCAAAATTGGATTTCTAGAAAACTATCCCAATTATTTTCGAAAACCGACAGTTTGTATTTTGTGGATTCTTAGCTTAAAAATCCGTACACACTACCTCAAAAGGTCAAAGCCATGAGCCTATATCAACATACAATGCGTTGGTTTCGTTCTTAAACTTCAACCATTCACTTATCTCATATTCTTGAAAAACACAATATTGATAACTTACTTGTTTACTAACTTGTGTCTTTAGGTTAATTTCTTAACCAACATACCCATAATATTCACATCATCATCATCATCATTATCATTATTCATAAAATTTCTATACTTAAACATGTGAGAGCATAATTACAAACACATGGTGAGCACACATAACATGTGAGAGCATAATCATAAACACATGTGTGATTGGAAAGGCATGGATAGAGAGTCTTTCCACCGATACAGTCCATGAGATATCATTAGGTGAATAAACCAATAAACTCTTGAACTGAGGTACAACAAGATGCGAAACAACAAAGATCTTCGTTTGACTTTAATAAAATAAACATGGAGTTAAGGCCTTTGCCTTATTATGCACTTAGTTTCATACATGAAGGTAATCAGATAAAGGTCCCAATACCATACACAATTAGTGGTGCTAACATGCTTCATTTCTGTAATACCTAGTTTTTCGATATTACTATTTCCTTTTAAAGGAATTTAATATGTGCCATGAAGGTAATTATGAAAAAGCTCGATCAAGAGTTTTTTTTTTTGAAATTTTGTGAGTTCTTATGATTTTATAAGACTCAAAAATGATTGCTTAGACTAGCATGTGACCTTTTGAGTAAAAAGGGATGAATAATTCTATGATTTATGTTGGTCAAAGGTTGACCAAGAAAAGTCAAAGTTGACCAAGAAAGTCAAAGTTTGACTAAAATGGTCAAAGAAATGACTATACAGTGTTATGGCAAAGCAGTATGGAAATATACTGCGAAAACCGTTTTTACGGGCAAGATAGTATGAATAGGATTTAATACCACCATAGAAAAATCAAGCACACAAAGTTAGAAACTAAGGGCAAAAGGGCTTAAAGAAATAAGAAAAATTTATACAGTCCATTTTTACACAGATAAATTTTGGACTGCAGTATAATATAACAGTACTGTGTTTTGGTGAACACAGTATTGGAGATATCTGTGATAGCTTAAAAATGGACTGCATACTATGTAAAAAGGCCAAACAAGCCCTAATGATGCTTACATCACCTAATCCCACAATTATGACATCATAATCAATTAAACAAAAATTGGAAAGTATTATGGAATGTTCTAGACAAGCCATGGCCGGCCACCTATGCACCCTTTTGTGCAATTTCTTGCTTGTTTAAGGACTTTTTGGCAAATTTAAGAAGTTTTTCCACACCTATAAATAGGTGTGAGGTGGCGGTCATTTTTTATCACAAAATTTAGAAAATCTAGCAAAACCTTGCCCATTTTTCCTCTAAAAAATCGAGCATAAGGAAGGCAAGAGAGAAAAGAGAAAATCAAAAACTCAAAGGGGAAATTTAAGGGGAGTGGTCGGATTTGAGCTAGAACACAAGGAAAAGTTTGGAAAAAAATTTTGGTATCCATTTGAGGCCAAAGGGCCGGTTGTGGGAAAGAAAGAAAGAGAAAGAGAAAAGTGAAGAAAGGAAGTGTTAAGAAGGTTAGCCGGATTTGTGAGAACCAACCGAGTGGCCGGAAAAATGTTTTGGTGGCCCTTGGAGGGAGAAGGCTGGTTGCTAGAAGAAACCAAGGGGGGGAGAGATTTTCAAACCCAAACCCTAACAACTCCTAGGGTTAATCAAGGTAACTCTCCCATAGCCCTAAACTCTTTAATTAAGTTTCAATTTGAAATTTATATGTATTTCAAGTTGAAAATTGTAAGAGCATAAGCTCAATTTATATTATTGCCCTAGTTTAGGATTTTGTTGGTGGTGCTTGATTAGGTTAAGGGTGGTTGATTCATGAGCTTTGATTTGTTATATGCTTATGCTTGGTTGATCAATAGGGTTGCATGCTAGATGTTTGATGAGTTGTATGTCCCCCAAATATGTTCAAGCTGGATTTAGAATGATATGTTAGGTTGCTAGAATAAGACATGGCTAGAATGGTTTGAATGAATCTAGAACCATGCAAACCCTAGGTGGTGCATTTTCGTTGTTGGTTTGCATAGACATGATCGGGTCTCATGAATGTTGGATTGGAATGTTAGAAACGCTGCATGTGTGATCTTAGGCTCCCGCTGTGGTCGATGAGGTAGTGTGCACATATTAGGACGAAAACGAATTTAAGAACGAAAACTGCCAGTTCGGGTATAAACTGACCAGTTTTCTGGAAAATGAAATTTGAGGCCTTTAGAGACCGAATTTGAGAAAACTTAAAACATGAAAGTTGTAGGGAACGGTTTTTCCTAGGGATGGTTTTCCAAAATAAGGCTCCAACAGCGGATGGTTTTCCAAAATGAGGCTCCAACGGCCTCGGTTTTTATGAAAATCCGAGCCTAGCAGTACCCAGGATTCATGCACGGCCAGGTGAGTTCAACAAGGAATAAGGGCATGTTAAATTCTGAACTGGGTTTTCCTCAAAACACGAAAGTTGTAGTATTTTGCGAGAGCTAAAACTTTCGTGAAGACAAATTTTTCAAATTCAATCCAGATTTTTAAATAGAAACGGATTTCTAAGAACTGTGCAGGAAACAGGAAACTCCTGCACAGGATTTTCTAAAACAATGCAGAAAAACTGTATTTTTCACCAACCCCAATGTTTGACCGTGAAAACTGTTCCAATGGCAATTTTCAGCCCTTAACAATTTCTATAAGACCCCACTTTAAGAACCATGAATTTTTTTAAGTTAAGCAAATGATTTTTGAACTGAATTCATCAAATTTTCCAAGACAAAGGAAAAAGGGATTTTTAAAGCCAAGGATGAGTAGCAAGACAGTAACGGATGGTAACCGGGAAGGATACCCGAGTTATTGGGCTTGGCCCCCAAAGCCCAAGTTTGACCCATAGAATGTTGACTTTGGTTGATTAAGTTTGACCAAGGTTTATCAACTCAAGGGTTACCCAAAATAACCCAATGGTTTATGGACCAAGAATGTTAAGGCATAGGCCCAAGGTTAGGATAGTAACCTAACCCTACCTGCATAGATGTGGGCTTGGCACATGAGGTTGCCCAATGTAACCTAACAAGTTATAATCTATGTTTGGGTTAGTCTGGAACAATAGGGTTACTTATTGTAACCAAGTAAGATATCTTGTATAGGGGGGGGGGCATATAACTAAGACTATGTATGCATGTTGGTTAGGTCACCAACATTTTTCGGTAATGACCATAGACCCTTACCTATGTCCTTCATTCAAGCAGGAGGTAGCCTGCAGCTGTATCCGGACGTGGAGCTGCATAACCCCGGACATAGAAGTCGAGGTAAGTACAACTCCGCCTACAGCATAGGCTTTTGGTTGTGATACTTACCCAAGTATGATCGTTGAATATTATGGTATATGATATGATGTATGTTCGATGGATGCTATGAAGCATGTTTGATGTGTGTTATGATTGTATGATGTTAGAATATGATTTAAGGTATGCTAAGTTCATGATGTAAGTTCTGCTAAAATGATGACATGATTTACGTATAAGTGACATCACGAGGCATGTTCACTAATTTTCATGACAAGAACAAGATTAAGAATGACATGATGAAAGGAAAGTAAGAAGGCAATCAAGTTGCCTGTGTCGTACCGACCCGCTCGTAGGTCGGGTTAGACTATGGTTTGAGTTGGAAATGGACTGGCCGCCCCAACCACTCCATAGTTGCGTGCTCGGTACGTACACTCATGATACGGGGCCCATAAGCAAGATAAGTTATGAAAGTAAGTTAAGAATGAATAAGAAAGCATAATAAGAGCATAATCGGTTCATGCTTATATTATGTGATGCTATGTTAAGTTATGACATGATATGTTATGTTACGATGAGTTAAATTATGACATGATATGATATGCCATGATATGTTAAGTCGAGATGTGCTATGATAAGTTAGGTTTGTATTGTGTCGAGGTTTAATAGTTGTACTTGTTGAGCGAAAGCTCATTGTCTTACGTCTATGCTGTAGGTAAGCAACCTACGGGCAACTGTTGATGCAAGATGGGGGAGCATGGCAGGGCGAGCTGTGAAATGTGGGAAATAAAGCCTCTACGCGTTTTGCCTTTTCATGTGTAATAATTGTTATTCGAACATCGTTTTTATATATTGCTATTCGCTCGTACGCGCCATATAAAAAAAAATTTCTGCTATTTTCACTAAATAAGTAAGTATGATTCGTGTAAGTGCGTTATGTAAATATGTATGTACGGTAGCGGCCTGTGTTAGGCGGATCGTTACAATTTCTTAACTTTGATGATATTTATGAGTTCATTACTTTTCAAGAAATTAGTGCAAATTGTATATTAATATACTTCAGGTATTTAATTCTATCTTTAAACTTTATTTATTTTACTGGAAAATCTTATATATGTCGTCCAGTGTATCAATTTTGTATTCTTATGCAGATATTTGGTGGAACTATGTGTCGTTAATGAGCGAGCTGAAAAGTTTGTATTTGTGTCTCAAACCCTGATCTCACTGGTTAGAATAGATACTCCAGATATTGGCCTAAGAGATAGAGTTGATGCTTTTGTCGCCTTTTTGCATAACGCACCAAAAGGGTGACTTTATCTTGTGCCACATAATATAGGGAGACAATGGGTTTTGGGAGTCATTGACCCATGAGAGGACTTAGTCCTTTTATTTTGATCCTGTTTGGGATAAAAAGTGGGACGATTTTACTAATTTAATGCATATCTAAGTAAATTTTCATATGCTAAATTTTGATTTAATATTAATGGTATTTATCTTAATTATTTTGAATTTTACAAACTTGCTATGGCCCTAATGGATTGGAAGTTTATAGCCAGAAAGGGGATTAAAAAGAGACGAGACTATAAAATAAAAATCACGGATCGTCCTTGTCATCACCAAGAGGGTAGTGTTAAATGTGGTTTTTTTGTTTTAGGTTTTATGATAGACATAGTCTCTAATGCTAATGGATTAGACTTATATGAAAGCAAAGCATTTTATACATGTGATGATATGGATTTGATTTGGGGAGAATGGGCTAAATTTATCATGCAATTCATTAAATATGATATATAAACTTGTAATGTAATGGATGATAGTAATTGTTTGGATATTATCTTACATCTCCTATGGTTTTAAATTCGTAGAGTACATATTATATATATCAAATATAGAGTAACTATATTTACACCCACCACAGTTATAAATAGGCCCATTAAATTATTTAAGGAAAACAATGTTTCCCTGTTTTTATTTTTTTTCTTAAAAAAGAAAAAGTAAAATACCCTACGTCGCTTAACTACATTCTGCCTAACAATTTTTTTTTGAAAAAGAAAAATATCATTACAAAAAAAAGCTTCATAATGATAAAACTTTCATTAAACAATAACAAAATTTCAATCACGAAAATTTTTTTTTTAACATTCATCTACCTTCTTATATTCAACAATCACAAAAGAACATAAAATGTCCATAAAATATTTAATTAAATTGGTATGAAAAGCAATAGAATGTATATACACACATATATTGTATTGTTGATTAACTTTTGAAGAAGATGAGCTCAGATTTCGTACATCATCTCGCATCATATACATGTTCTCGGATATGTCATCGAAGAGCACGAGACGAATCGAAGACGAGCAACCTAGAGGACCACGAATGAGTCTCAGATGACAGCAGAATGACTGGTGGAGACTGATGAATAATTAGAGGCCAAATAAGAAAAGTTAGCTTCATAAGCAGCAATAAGGAAACTAAATCCGGCATATCATGCAAGGAAATCATCCAGCAAGGACATATGATCTCCTCAGAAAATGGCATTTTTTTAATATCTTTCTGTCATTCCTAAATCGGAAAGTCAATCAATACAAAAAAGGGCAATTCCCCTTCAGCATTAAAGGAATATCTTTCTAGAATCACGTAACTCAAGTCATTCAATGAATCCCTTTAAATGAAGGCTTACTCCATAAGCCCGAGGATCTTCTTTCTGGACATTCTGCTCAGTATATTCAGTAGATACATACAATAATATTCCTCAATTCTCTTTATATCACATCATTCCAATCTCAACCTAACCTTTTCTTATGTGTGTATATACATTCTATTGTTTTTGTGGTCCTATGGAGAGAGAAAACAGAGAGAGAAATGGGAATAAGGAATGAATCTTTGGGATATTTTTTCTTTATTTTAGGTTTTTTTTTTGGGCTAAAAGTTTTGTATTTTATTTTATGTGCTTGTGGTGTTTGTTGAATTCTGTTATTTTTATGAATATAGATTATGAAATGATAAGATCTCAAAAAATAGATAGATTTGATGTGATTATGTAGAATTTTTATCAATTTTTGTTTAATTTTTTATTGTTTCATGATAAAATGTTAAGTTTTTTAAATGTACCAATGATAGAACATGAAAACTCCTACATATTCGGTAGTGTTCGGCTAGTAACCAACTAGCTACCATTTGATGGCCAACCATTACCCTGCTCCGATGGTGGTTACCGATCAGAAATCTACAGGCAATTGGTAACTAGCTAGATACCATTTGGTTGCTAATTGGTAACTCATCGGTGATCGGTAACCAACTGATTACTTGACGACCATGGTGGATACCAATCAGAAATCTGCCAGCGGTCGGTAACCAACTGGTTTCTATTTGATAACCAATTGATTATCCGCCGACGATGGTGGTTACAAATCGGAAACTTATCGGCAGTCGGTAACCAACTGGTTACTATTTGGTAACCCAGATGGATCGTGGATACCAATCAGTAATTATAATTGATATTTTAAAATAAATAGATGAATAAATATTTATGATGTCATCAATGACATTTCTTGTAAGAGTTTTTTTATGTGTGATAAAAATCAATCCAATACATGATTTTATGGCATTTATCAAAAGTGCCTGATTTATGGAATGAGTACGTAACAGGCTTGAAACATCAAAAGATATAAAATTGTTGGAGTTGTTATTTTTGTACCTATATAAGTTATAAGAAAATTTTAACATAATTATAGTAACTGAGTTACCATGCCTATTTAATGAGTGTGTATAATCATATGCACTATTTAAAAAAAAAAAAAAAAAACAACTAAAAAATTTTACTTCATAGTATTAAAAATTTGCTTCATATGAAATATCCTGATTGAGTGTAAGTTATTGCTCATTCTTAGATTTCCCGATGGATTCTAAGATACAGATGTTTACATAAAACTTACCTTTAGACAAAAATGTGTTTTGATTAAAAAATAAATAATTTTTAACCCAAACCTTAGAACACCACTTTTCTTTTCTTTTCTTTTCTTTTCTTTTTTTAATTTGTTTTACCCAAATAACATCACTTCAATGTTAGCCCGATGATGGAAAATCATTAAGAGCAAAATGGTAATTTGCACTCTTATGCTATGTTTGATTGGATAGAAAAGTGGAAATAAGGAAGTGGGATGAGTGAAAAGTGAAGAGAAATTGATGAGGTTGGTTGTTTGGTAAGAAGGAAAAGAGAAGGGAAAAGAAAATGAAATGGAAAAAGATTATACTAGGGTCCATATTTTTATTCCCTCCAAAAGTGGGAGAGAAACTAAAATCCACAAGGAAGCATAATCAAGAAGTCATGCTATTTTATACCGTACGTGTATTGTCCTACAAACGTTTTGTGAGATATGTCTAAACTTGCTGAGCGAAAACTCGTCTAAATTCCTTCATACTATAGGTAATGTTGCAAAAAAAAGCTGGTGTGACGGCTAATAGGTTGAGTGCAATGGCAGAACGTGTGCGAGGACCAGTTATGGATACCCTACTATTTATTTTTATTTTTGTGTTAAATTATTTTCTAAATTGTTTAGTAGAATTATCATAGTTTGCAAATCTTTATGACAATATCGTACTAATTATGATAAGTTTGCAAAATCTTTATGACAATATCGTACTAACAGGAGTACAATATGATAATAGGTTGAAAATACTTTCAAGACAATATGTGTGTCAAACTTTACTCTATGATTTGTATGTTGATTTAATCTAGTAAATGATTATGTTAACTTAAAATATATATATATATATATATATATAAATATTCTGTGTTTTACAAATAAGTTAATTAAGGAAAGTCAATTTTAAACGGAAATAGTCAGCTTGTTTCATATAATAAAACAAAATTAGCTGTTATTATTATAATACTAGGATATATGTTAAGCATAAGTAATACGTATAGTGGTTTCTTAAATATGTATATTGGTGTGGGAACATGGTGTGACTGTTCCCTCTGTTCACGTCATGAACTTGATTTGAGGGCAAAAACTTGTCTTAATTCTCGTCTTATACCCAGTTAGCAATCTCGCATTCCCACCATATTAGGATCGAGCAATCGACAACATGAGGCTCATCGAGGGATGTTATCCGTCTTGGTGTGGTACCCAAACTTTTTTTTGTTGAACGGGATACCCAAACTTAATAAGAATGCTATTTTTGTTGATTTGATTGATTAATAAATTTTTATTTCAATTAAAAAATTGAAATATGTAAAAATGACACACAAATGGGTAATGTAGTTGAATTTTTAAATTTTAAAAAATGACTTATATGTGGATCTCTAATAAAAAAAAAATTTGGCTTGCTTCTCACCAAAAAGTTATATGTATATCTTGTTTCACTTTTTATTTTTTTATTTTTTTTGGGAATAAATCCCTTTATAAAATGCTTTAAAAAATGGTACCATTTACTAAAAAAAAAAAATCAAAACAAAATGGCAGCATAAATAGGTGACGTAATTGAAATTTGAAGGAATTTAACTTTCGTTAAAATTTGCAACTAACTTAAAAAAATGGAAGTAATTCCTTACCAAACAAAAGTCGTAATCAGGAAAAAAAAATTTCAACAAAAAAAAAAAAAGAAAGAAAAAAAGAAGTCAAATCAGAAAGAAGAAAAAAAATTCCCCACTTTCCTAAGAAAAACTTTCCCATCGTTCTTCAAGGCAAAAAAAAAAAAAAATCCCTCTCTATGCTTGGAATTTTACTAAATTTTCATTGTCCTTTTTAAATGCCTAGTAAAAATTGTTAATTTGACGACGGTTATTAACTGTCGTCTAAAGTTAACATGATGGTTAAGCAATTGTCGTGGAATAGTTTGAGATACCACGACTGTAATACTCGGATTTTTTATGAATCTATTATTTTCTTTTAGACAAGGAAAATCCAAGTTTGAATTTTGTATGTTGATATGAAGCTCATGATTTGAGTTGAATATCAGTATATGTTTGAGTTCTCGTTGAATTAGCTACGAGACTCAATAATAGTTGCATTAGTCAAGCGCGAAGCCTTTTGAGGAAAAAGGCATAATGAAATTTCATGATTTCATGTTGGTCAAAGTTTGACCTAAAAAGTCAAGTTTGACCAGGTTGACTTTAAGTTTAACTAAGAGGATACTGTAGTATAATCATCAGTATGAAAATTATACTGCGGAAAACCGTCTTTACGGACAAATAAGCAAGAATAAGCTATGAGACCACCCTAGAAAAATCAAGCACAATATTTGGAGCACTAAGGGCTAAGTAGCTCTAAGTTATAAGAAAAATTTATACGAAGTCCAATTTTATGTAGATGAATTCTGGACTGTAGTCCAGTAATACAATACTGTTTTTGGTGAAAAACAGTATTTATATTTTCTAAGTTAATAAGGAAATGGATTGCAAAATCATATGAAGGGACTTTTGGAATCAAGTGGATGATTATGCATGAATTGGAAGCTAAGTGGCTCTATTTTAACCGATCACCCGCAGGGACTAAATTGTAAATATTTTATCCTTAGGGACCAAAGTGCAATTTTAAGAAAAAGTGAGGTAAGCATGATGTAAGCCTGATGATGTCATGATGATGTAAGCTTGATGATGTCATGATGATGTAAGCTTGATGATGTCATGATGATGTAAGCATAATGATGTAATGATGATATAAGCATGATAAAGTAAGCATGTCATGATGATGTAAGCAAATTTCTTGGGCTCCAAGGCATGTAATGGCCGGCCACCTAGAGGGACTAATTAGCAAATATTTTGCTCTTAAGGACTAGAATGCAATTTTAGGAATAAAAATAAATCCTAGTTCAAGGACTTTTTGGTTATTTTGAAAAGTTCAAATCACCTATAAATAGGTGGAGGGGGGGGGGGCTATTTTTGTTCACAAAAATGTGGAAATGCCCCAAAATTATGGCAAATTTTTCCCTCACCATTTTTCCCCTAAAATCCGAACCTTAGTAAGGAAGTGAGAAAGTTTGGTGGTGGTGACTGGACTTGGTGGGGAGCTCAAGTTGAGTGACAAAATTTTTGGAACCCCATTTGGAGGGGAAGGCCAGTTATGGAGGGTGGCAAGGAAAAAGGGAAAAGTTAGAATCAAGCCACCTAAACCCTTGAATAGGTTAAGGTAAATCTCCCTTGGCCCTAAGCTTTTTAATTGAGCTTCAATTTGGAGATTTAAGTGTATTTTCAAGTTGGTTATGTAAAAGCATAAGCTCATTCTTTTATTTTCATGCAATGGGCACTACTACAGAATGTCGCTTCCACGACGGAGATTGGACGACCGTTTTTTAAAAACCGTCGTGGAAACGATGGCAAAAACACGGAACAAAAAGTGGCATCCGAAAACCATCATGGAATTTTAGATTTCCACCACGGATGTTTAAACCCGTCGTGGAATATTGTATTTCCACGACGGTTGTGTAAAACCTTCATGGAAGTATATATTCCACGACGGTTTATGGGAACCGTCGTGGAATATTTCGATTATTACACGACGGTTGTATAGAACCGTCGTGGTAGTACCGTGGATTACACGACGGTTGTCTAAAAACCGTCGTTCAATCCCATTCTTCCACGACGATATCCATCAAACCGTGGTGGAAACATCGTACTTTTTTTCAGTCATATATCAGATAGAGTTGCCCTGTTTTTTCCACATTGATAGAGCTGCTGCCGTGAACCAAAATCATATCAGATCGCTCCGACAACAGTTCCATACACCGCTGTTGGATGCCACCCACCGCCTCTATTGCTCTCCCGTCGTTTTTGTAAGTCATGATGACAAAAATTAACTAAACAAGGAAGTTGTTTTCCTCTGTATTATTTTTTTATTTACGAACCCGGACAGAATATATAAATTTTTAATTTGTAATTTTTTGGATTGCTTTTGATACGTTATATACTGCAAAGTATTTAATTAATTAAGTGATCTCATGACGATCAATGTATTTTTATGGTTTTATTTAAATTAGTTTGGATTTTTTAGTTAAATAATTAAAAAAAATTATTTATATATAAATCCTATATATTACGATGTATTTATAGTTTGTTTTTTTTTAGTTAAATAACCCGGGTCGGTTTTTAATTTATAATGGTATTTTTAGTTTTGTTATGTTTTTTGGAGTTTTAATTTAGTAAATATATTATTGATTTAATTAATGCATGAGCCGGGGGTCTTTATATATAACTAGCTATGAATTAAGTGCATGCAATATGATATTCATTCCAAAAATTTAAAAAGATGCACACCTTATATTGACTTATCGAGAACTTTTATTGATTGATTTAGGATTTGCGTGCTAATCATGGATAGGAAATGGATGTGGTTTGATAGATTGTCTAAAGCATATGAAGATGGTGTCGAAGAATTTTTGTCATTTGCTAAAGCTCATACACAAGACGATAAGATTCGGTGTCCGTGTCAAGTTTGTGGTAATCATAGATCCCATTCAATTGATGATGTTAGAGGACATTTGCTTGCTTATGGGATTATTTGTTCTTACCAAACATGGTATTTACATGGTGAAGATTTCATCGGTTTTAAGTATAGTAAGACTAGTACTAAAGATAAAGAGCCTATTATGGAGGAAGACGGTGGTGAATCTATGTACAATATGATAAATGATTTGGAAGAAAACTTTGTGCACCGTCCGGAGTTATTTGAGGAAATGATTAATGATGCCGAAACGTCCTTGTACGTCGGGTGTACAAAATATACAAAATTAGGGGCATTGGTTAAATTATGGAATATGAAAGCGTCAGGAGGGTGGACGAATTCTAGTTTCACGACTCTTTTAGCTTTTCTAAAAGATGTTCTACCGGCGGATAACAAAGTGCCACCTAGTATGTACGAGGCGAAAAAGACTTTGAGCACGTTGGGAATGGAATACGAAAAGGTACATGCTTGTCCAAACGATTGCGTACTTTATCGGAAAGAAAATGAAGATTTAGATGAATGTCCGGTTTGTAATGAGTCAAGATGGAAGAAGGGCAAGATGCCATCGAATGGTAGTAAAGGAGTGCCGGTGAAGGTGTTATGGTACATTCCACCAGCTCCACGTTTCCGCCGTTTATTCCGTAATGCAAAACATGCTAAGAGTTTGACATGGATCACGTAAACGTGTTGACGATGGCAAGCTTAGGCATCCGGCCAATGCACCGCAATGGAAGACCTTTGATGACAATCATCCAGACTTTAGTGCAGAACCAAGGAATTTACGTCTCGGTTTGTCGACGGATGGAATAAACCCACACAGTAACATGAGTAGTCGGCATAGTACCTGGCCAGTCATACTTGTCAACTACAATCTCCCTCCAGACGTTTGCATGAAGCGGAAGTTCTTGATGTTGACATTATTGATATCAGGCCCTCAACAACCAGGGAATGATATTGATGTTTACTTGGCACCATTAATCGATGACCTAAAAAGGTTGTGGGATGATGGTTTACAAGTAAGAGATTCTTACCGTCAAGATACGTTCAATCTTCGCGCAATGTTGATTTGGTCAATTAATGACTTTCCTGCACTTGGCAACCTATCTGGTTATCCTGTGAAGAGTTCTATAGGTTGTCCCGTTTGTATGAAGGAAACATCTTCCATCAGGTTGAAATACGGTAGGAAAACCGTTTACCTTGGTCATCGGAGGTTCTTGCCGAAAAATCATCGCTATCGCAAACAGAAGAAGGCT
This sequence comes from Ficus hispida, assembly GCA_025413025.1. Classification (NCBI taxonomy): domain Eukaryota; kingdom Viridiplantae; phylum Streptophyta; class Magnoliopsida; order Rosales; family Moraceae; genus Ficus; species Ficus hispida. The sequence continues at coordinate 22,936 of JAINRH010000322.1, forward strand.
TTTGATGGCAATACCGAAGAAATAATCGCTCCTCGGATTTTGACTGGCGAAGATGTTTTTGAGATGGTTAAAGATGTCAAGGTAGTTTTGGGAAAGATAAAACATAAGGATCCAGCTGTCGATGGCCCTTGGAAGAAGAAGTCAATTTTCTATGAACTTCCATATTGGAAGTCACTTTACGTTCGGCATTGCTTAGACATTATGCATATTGAGAAAAACGTCTGTGAGTCGATAGTGGGCACGTTGCTTGACATTCCGAATAAGACTAAAGATGGTGGAAAGGCACGGTTAGGCCTTAAAGAGATGAAGATTAGACCGAATTTGCTCCCCGATAAAAGATCGAACGGCACTTACTTACCACCGGTGAAGCACACATTATCTAGACACGAAAGAGAAAGCTTTGTGAGTGGCTTGCTTCCGTGAAAGTGCCAAGTGGGTACTCTTCTAACTTCAAAAGGTTGGTTTCGATGAAAGATTTGCGGCTCGTTGGAATGAAATCACATGATTGTCATATCTTGATGCAATAATTATTACCACTTGCTTTGCGTGGAGTTTTAACAAAAGATGTGAGATACTCAATTACAAAGTTATGCTCATTCTTCAATTCGATATGCTCCAAGGTAATTGATCCAATGATGTTAGATTCGCTACAATCGGAATTGGTTATGATATTGTGCCTGCTTGAGAAGTATTTTCCACCATCCTTTTTTGATATAATGATCCATCTTTGTGTGCACTTAGTTCGGGAAGTTAAGTTATGTGGCCCGGTGTATTTGAGGTGGATGTATCCTTTTGAAAGGTACATGAAGGTTTTGAAGGGATATGTGAAGAACCGAAATAGGCCGGAGGGTTGTATAGTGGAAAACTACATATCCGAAGAAGCTGTTGAATTTTGTTCTGAGTATTTGTCCAACGCGGACCCAATAGGGTTGCCACCGAGCGGGCCATTCATATCGAAAGGACTATCTGTGGCCATTCATTCACCGGTAAATCAAGATGAATGGGAAAAAGCATGTTTGTATATTCTGTACAATGCTAAGGAAATGGAGCCTTTCTTTCAAGTTCATATGGCGGAATTAAGAGTTGCGAATCCAAGAAAAGGAAGGAGTGAGAAGTGGTTTCAAGATGAGCAGAATCAGACATTTCGGGAGTGGATAAGAAAATATTTGCATATGAAGCTAGGCGTTTCACAGGACGTAATGAAGCTATCCAGAGGTCCGTCATCGATAGTCACAAGATATACATCGTATTTGGTGAATGGCCACTCCTTCTACACTCGGGCAAGAGATGAGAAGCATCCCGTACAGAATAGTGGTGTCACACTTCGGGCCGAGTCTATGCATATTTCATCCGCAAAGGACAAGAATCCGGTATATAGTTCCATGAATTACTTTGGGTTCATTGAAGATATTTGGGAACTTGATTATTGCGGCTTGCGAATAGCCCTATTTAAATGCAAGTGGAGTGACAATAATTATGTTAAGGTTGATAGTGACGGCGTGACAGTAGTGGACTTTAGGCGATTGGGCTACAAAAATGATCCTTTCATCATGGCGTCACAAGCGGTACAAGTATTTTATACCACGGATCCTGCAAATTTAGAGTTATCTTTGGTTGTGCCAATGAAGCCAAGATCAATCCGGGATGGTCAAGAAGATATTGAAGATTGCACCGACATTCCACCATTTACAAAGGGTTTGCCACCGGTGGATGAGATTGATGATTTTGACGACGACGTTTCACACTTACTTCGATTGGACGTCGAGTGGACATATGTTGAGAAGCCCAAAAAAAAGAAGACAAAAAATTCTTAACATACAATTTTACGTTTCTTACGTTGTAAATATTTCGATACGGGTTTTTATTTACGCACGAAATTTGTATACTTGATTATTTATACATGCAAAAATGTATGGAAGCATATAACAACAGTGATGAATAATTGCACAACTATCAGGATTGGCTGCTTAACTGGAATACGGTATAAAGTTGAAAACAAATTTTGCATGTTTGAAACCTACCACGACGGTCCCACGATGGTCTTCATAAAGACCGTAGTGATAGATAGGTATACCACGATGGTCTTCTTGAAAGACCGTCGTGGTATATACCAAACCGTTTTTTAATTGACCGGCGTGGTAAATCTATACCACGACGGTCGCTTTGATGACCGTCGTTGTATTATTTTATTTTCATGGTCCTCTACCACGACGGTTTTTGTGAATGTCCATCGTGGTAGAAGTCCATGAAGTCTACCATTAAATGCCGAACAAAACGACCGTCGTGGTAGATACCACGTCGGTTTTCATATTGACCGTCGTGGTAAATCTATACCACGACGGTCAATACCCAAACCGTCGTGGTATTATTTTATTTTCATGGTCCTCTACCATGACGGTTTTTGTGCATGTCCGTCGTGGAATCCGTCCATGAAGTATACCACGACGGTTGAACAAAAAGACCGTTGTGGTAGACTTCGAAAATTGAATTCTTACCACGACGGTTTTATAAAGCCCGTCGTGGTAGGCATAAGCGGCACTTTTAAAATTTTTGGGAATAGGTTAAATTTTTCCCGCATTTAATAAAACCCAAACAGACACCATTTTTTCCCAACCCATTTCATTCGAAACCTCTGCTCATCTTTTCACTCACTGCTCAAATTTCAAGTTTGCCCAAAAAAAATTCCCTCATCCGAATCCCGCGACGGTCTTTTACAATCATCTGACACTCCATTCCTCGCTCAAAATCCACGACGTCATCCTCCGCCAACGCCAAGGCTTTTCGGTCATTTCCAAGTATCTCTCGCCGCCCACAACCCGTGTTGTCCCAGACTAGATACCAATCTACCCGTGCCCACGCTCTACACGCCGGTAAGTTGTACTCTATATTGCTTGTTTAAAGCATGAATTTGGGAAATTTCTGTTTGTTACAGAATAATTGGTTGAATGTGATTTGTGAAAATATTCATTTCTTGCTGTTGATTGTCTTAGTCATTTAGGTTGATTTTAAATAGTTGGGTAATGCTTAGGTTGATAACACGTTTGATTAAATGCCGTCGTATTTGTTTGATATTTAGTTTTAGAGTGAATTAAATTGGATGTGTTTGGCTCGGCTTTGGGCATTTTTAGGTTGAAAAGTCATGATTTTGTTCGTTATATGTTTGGATAGTACCGTGTTTTAGAACCACGGCCTTTGTAATGATTTAATGTCAATGATGCTATGTTTATAATGGTTCGTGTTGCAGTTTTTTTTCAGATTGATTAACCATGTCAAACTCTCACGAGGAGGATTGCTCAACCCAAACTCAAGCTGGAAAACCACGACGAACCAACGCACCAAGATTCAATGCTGATGAAGATGGAAAAAGACGAGCAACTCTCCTTAAAAGAGTGCATGTTGTTAGGACGAGGGGAGAACGAATTCGGGTTTCATTTGACGTGAAAGGGCAACCATTAGGCAAGGGAGGTGATGAATTACAGAGTTGGATTGGAGTGCTTGCTCGGGAGCACATTCCAATTTGGATTGCTGACTTCAGAAGTGCTGATTTGGAACCGAGGAAAGAACGAGTGTGGTTGGAAGTTGTCACTTCATTCACTATTGACGAATCGAACAGAAAACAGGTTTTAAAGTCATGTGGGGAGTCGGCGAAGGGTTTCAGATATGATCTTTACCAAGCCTTTGTTAGGGATAATATCCACAAAGAAACCGTTTGGCAACGACCGGCAAAAGTGGTTCGAAATTACCAACCATCAGCCAGGACGATTGGGAAAGGTTTATTACGTATCGACGGACGGCTGATTTCAAGCGGCTTTCCCAACAAGGAACTGAGATCAGGAAAAAGAGCAAATACGGATCTACGACGGGCCGTGACGGATATAGGAAACGTGATCAAGAAATCGTACGTTAATTAAGTTGCCAAACAGCTTCAAGTCAATAATTGGTTAATTGACATTACGTGTTTTATGTACGTTTCTTAACTTTAATTGCTAAACTGCAGTTCGAGAAGACGGGGGAATATGCTGCCCGACATTTTGTGTGGCGGGACACGCGTCTCAAACCCGATGGAGAGTACAAGAATCCGACGGTTAAAATTATTGGCGACACAATAGTAAGTATACGGAATGTTTTTCAAATAAGGAGTAAGATTGTCTCCATTATGTTTATGGGCTCAATAACATATTGTGTAATTGTTATAGGACGATTTAACACAACAAGAGACGCAAGGTAGCTTTGAATCCGTGGGAACGGAGGACATTTTGACCAAGTCTTTGGGCAATGCCGAGCATTCTGGTCGTATTCGTGGGCAATCAAAATTTGTCACGCAGGCGCAATACTACAATGCCATGAATATATCGAGGGAGAATCCTGAAGTCTCCTACATGAAACGACAGTTGGCTGCCTTGGAAAGAACGGTGCAGGAACTTTGTGCAAAGCACGGTATCAACCGTGAGACGATGGCTGAGGAAGCATCCGCACCTACTGTTGATCAACACAACAGTTTCAAGGCTAGTTGCACCCTCAATGAGAATGAAGCCGGCCCGTCGGATCAGCAGCCCATGCCATATGCAAGTAAGTTCTGGTTGCCATTGGCAGGGCATACATGGACTGTGTTCCAACCGACACAGTCCATGGGATTCCTTTAGGCGAGGGGAATGTGCGTGTGACAATCAGTGTCCCAAAGATTAAACGTGCACTCTTTCCGATTCCGACGGATGAAGCCACCTATATTGAAGAGGCTATCGGGGGGTTTGTTGCGTGGCCCAAAAAAAACATCGTCCTTCAAAGCAGTTTAATCCAGGCCAGTCGAGGTCCCATTCAAGCTCCCGAGCCAACTGCAAAGGGAACCAAACGAATAAAGAAGAGAGCCGGGAGGAAGAAACCACACTCAGAACCGGAGGTACAACAGCAAACCGGTGAAGAAGAACTGAGGTTTGACATTGATACCATTCCCGTTGATATGAGACCGTTGGCGAACTACGCACAACGGTGCTTGACTGACGGTACCCAGATCGCGTGCCCATAACAACAGTCTGTCAATGCTGATGACATGCCCATATATATTGGGTATGAAGATGTATACCATTTCATTTCCTTTCAAGAAATAAGTGCAAGCAGTATTATGGTTTACATCAGGTAATGGTTTTTTCCTTAAACAAGACTTATTGTTGCTATTAGAATGGTGATACTGTAATATGTTGATTTTCGGGCTGCAAGTTTGACTTAATTATTTTGCAGCTATCTAGCGGATTGTTGTGCAAAAGCCGGAATGGATCAGCGTTACGACTTTATTTCTCCATTCCTTGTCTCGCCAGTGCAACAGAATGTAGATCGCGTAGCGTACATTAGAGAGAGAGCCGACAATATTATCCGGATCATAACAAACACACCAAGGGGAAGGCTTGTTCTCATGCCATATAACAACGGCCAACATTGGATATTGGCTGTTATTAATCCGTGGGATGACTCGGTCCTCTATTTTAATCCTCTTGGAAACGATCCGGGTGAAGATTTTCAACAGCTAATTACGTTGTAAGTATTCTTTGATGTTGGTATTAATGATTAGATTGATATTCCAAGGTTGTAGTTCCGGATGTATTGATATTTGTTAAACTGTTAGGGCACTAAACGATTGGAAGTTGCTGGTAGGACGAGGAATAACAAAGCGATGCAACTGCCAGACGTTGATTCAGACTGCTCGCTGTCCTATACAACAAGGAAATGTGCAGTGCGGCTATTTTGTATTGGGGTTCATGCGAGAAATAACGTTGACCGTCGATGGCCTTGCCTTACTTCAAAACAGGACATCTTATACTGAAGCTGATTTGAATTTGGTTAGGCAGGAGTGGACTACATATGTCATGCGCTTCATACAACATTGAGCACATTAGCATGAAGATAAATTTTGTATAGGCGTTATATTTACTTTTTTTGTACATTGTGACATTTTATTTGCCATATCAGTTGTTATTTTTTTATTCTTGGCTGTGTAATTTTTTCTTGTTATGAATGAATGAACTGGTATTCAAAATGAACGAATTGTAATTTTTTTTGTTTACTTAACAACATACCACGACGGTTTTCAACAGAAACCGTCGTGGAATTACAAATAACACGACGGTTTATAAATGCACCGTCGTGGTACATAACCTACCACGACGGTGGAATATATAAACCGTCGTGGTAGAGCAATATACCACGACAGTTTCAACATACCATAGAGCCACCGTCGTTGTAAGGAGAACTACCACGACGGTGGCTCACATAAACCGTCGTGGTAGATTGGTCTACCAAGACGGTTTCAAACAAGTCACCGTCGTGGTGTGTAGTATACCACGACGGTGACATAAAATAATCGTCGTGGTATACTACATACCACGACGGTGAATTGATAAAATCCGTCGTCGTAGACCAATCTACCACGACGGTGGCTCGTAAGAACCGTCGTGGTACATTGAATTCCACGACGGTTTTCTCATCAAAAACCGTCGTGGTATGGTTCTAAATTATCCATTTTTTGGCCCTATTTTACTATTCCACGATGGGGAAAAGACCGTCGTTGAATATTAAAAGATTCCACGACTCTGGATTCCACGACGGTTGGAAAACCGTCGTGGATTTCTTCCAAAGTAGCGGATGCCTTAAGCAGGAAGTCATCGGGCATGTTGATGTCCTTAGTACTGCTGCCCAAGCCGCTTCAAAAGGAAATCTCCGATTTCAACCTAAGGATGATAACGGGAAAGTTATCCGCTTTAACCCTCCAGTCAAATTTAATGGAGTCCATCAAGAACCTTCAAGGAAAGGATCCTTTGTTGATCAAGGCACAACTCTTTGGCGAAAGAAATAAGGAGTTTAGAACCTCTGCAGATGGCATGATCTACTTCAAAGAGAGAATTTGCGTTCCTAACTTTAAGTTTTTAAAGGATCAAATACTGACAGAGGCTCACATGACACCGTATTCAGTACATCCAGGAGCCTCCAAGATGTATAAAGATCTCCGAGAAAACTATTGGTGGCCAAACATGAAGAATCAGATAGCGAAGTACGTGTCAAAGTGTTTAACTTGTCAAAAGGTTAAGGCAGAACATCGACATCCTGGTAGAGAATTGCAGAAAATAGAGCTTCCCGAATGGAAATGGGAACAAATTACCATGGATTTTGTCGTGGGACTGCCCAGAACTTCAAATGGGAATGATACGATTTGGGTTATTGTTGATCGATTAACCAAATCTGCCCACTTCATCGCTATCAAAGCCACTTATTCAGTGGAGAAATTGGCCGACGTCTATGTATCCCAGGTTGTTCGACTACATGGAGTACCAAAATCGATCATCTCAGATCGAGACGGACGTTTCACTTCCCGATTTTGGACAAGCGTACACACTGCTATGGGGTCGAAACTGAAGTTCAGCACGGCATTTCATCCCCAAACCGATGGCCAGTCAGAACGGACTATCCAGACACTAGAAGATATGCTGAGATCTTGCGTTCTGGATTTTCAAGGAAACTGGGATCAGAAGCTATCTTTGATCGAATTTTCTTACAACAACAGCTATCATGCTTCAATTGGTATGGCTCCGTTCGAAGCACTATATGGAAGAAAATGTCAATCCCCTATTCACTGGCAAGAAGTTGGACAAAAGCAGCTTCAGACTACAGATTTCATCAGAAAGACTTCTGAAGATATCAAAAAAATTAAGCAAAGGCTCGACATAGCTTTCAGTCGTCAGAAAAGCTATGCTGACAAGCGAAGAAGGCCTTTGGAATTTCAGACCGGAGATGCAGTTTTTATCAAGATAGCTCCTATGAAGGGAGTAATGAGATTTGGAAAGAAAGGGAAGCTTAGTCCAAGGTATACTGGACCTTTTGAAATCCTAGAGAGGGTTGGAAAAGTAGCATATAAGCTTGCCCTGCCGCCAGAGTTAGCATCTATGCATGACGTCTTCCATGTATCAATGCTCAAGAAGTATGTGCCAGATCCTTCGCATGTTCTCAGTCAAGAACCGGTAGAGGTTCAAACAGACTTGACCTATGAAGAGAAGCCGGTACAAATCCTAGATCGAGAAGAGAAGGTTCTAAGAAATAAGACAATTCCCATGGTAAAGGTTTTATGGCGAAACCATAAAGTAGAAGAAGCCACTTGGGAATTAGAAAATGAAATGAGAAAGGACTACCCTAGCTTGTTCTAATTTTCGAGGACGAAAATCTTTAAGGAGGGTAGATTGTAATACCTGATTTTTATGTCTGAACGATTCCATGTATAAAATTTACATTGAACCGTAAAGGTATTTATGGAAAAAGCCCAGTTAAGGGTTTTTAATTATGTTTTGTGAGTTTTATGGCTTTATAAGACTCAAAAATGGTTATGTATTTAAGAAAACGACCTTTTAGGTAATAAGGAACAAAATCATGAAATTTTGTAAAATGGTCAAAGTTTGACCAAAAACGTCACGGTTGACCAAAAGTCAACTGTTGACCATGAAAGTCAAAACTTGACAAGAAGGTCACTAATTGACAAGAAAGTCGATGGTGGACCCGAAAAGTTCAAGAAATGACTGTATGTTTAAATATTTATCTGTATAAAATTACACCGGGTAAAACCGTGTTTTTGCAGATAAAAAGTTATGTTTAAGATATGAGAACCACCCTAGAAAATCAAGCACATTAAGTTAAAGTATAGGGCAAAAGGGTTTTAAGAAATAAGAAAAATTTCATACCGTCCATTTTTACACGGATGAATTTTGGACTGCAGTTCGGTAAACCAATACTGTGCATAAGTGGATCCAGTATTGAAAATACCTGAGATAACTTAAAAATGGACTGCTTAATAGCACAAGAGCCAAACAAGATTAAGCCTTGCTTACCTCATTACCTTTTTGAATTTTGACATCATTAAGTTGGTTTAAGAAATTTGGAAGTAATTAGTTGTCTTCCACCTAGCTTGATGGCCGGCCACATGCCCCCCTAGAAGTCCAATTTCTGATTTTTTTGAGGACTAAATTGTGCAATTACAAGAAATTCACAAACTCTATAAATAGGGGAGCATTGTTCACAATTTAAGATTGTTAGCCAAACTCTTGCATTTTTGCTCCACAAAATCCGAACTTTGAGTGGAAGAGAAAGGCAAGAAAAATTTGCAAAACCAAGAGTGTGTAGGGCTTAGGGGTGGTCGGATTCAAGTAGGAAACCAAGCAAAAAGTTGGAAAAAATTTTAGTGCCCATTTCCCTAGCAAGGCCGGTTCTAAGGGGGAGGAACCAAGCTTGGATCCAAACCGGGTTTTGGAG
>JAINRH010000323.1:0-20407 GCA_025413025.1 Ficus hispida
TGAGGAATATTGTCTGACACTAACTAACCAAGGACTATTTCTTATCTTGCAGACATCAGGTTGTCATTGTGTTTGCATTTGTTTCCTGGAAACAAGATTCCAATGTGGTTCACACATCAGTCAGAGAGCACTCGATAAACATTAGGCTTTCTCCTGATTGGAAGAATACCAAATTCTTGGGATTTGGCTTTTTGCATTTTGTTGCAAATGGAGAAATGCCTTCGTATTTATGGTGTGATGCAAATTTCAAGACTAATAATGGTAACAGACACAAATGCTATCTCTATGGTAATAATAGGACAGCAAACTTCAATTTGAATTCAAGTAACTTGTTCATGTGGTATAAGCCTGAACACTACCACAACTGTCTTGACATAGCGGAAGTGTCAATTTGCTTCTCTGGTAAAGATATAGAAAACAAGTGAGAGGTTTTGGAGTCCGCCATTATATCTACAGGATGCAAAGGAACTTGGTATAACTAATGAGCTTGGAAAATCAAATGCTACAAGTACTGGAGCCGTCACTTGTACTTCGGTCGAGCCACAGCTTAAGAGAATTAAAACTAGTACTTCCGATTCGAAGTGACTTTGCTGACCATGCCATGCCACCATCCAACATGTAATTTATAAAATCTTCAATCCAATTTTTATTTGGAAATTTAAGCTCGCTTTGAACAATGTTTATTTGATATCATGTCATGCTTTTCTAGGAACCGACTTGCCTTGATTGAATCAGTTTTGTTTTGGTGATCATCAAGACTACTACTTGTTTCTGAATTTGTAAGTACCCTCTATCTCTCTCGATTTCTCTCTCTCTCTCTCTCTAGTTGCTTCTCATTTACTAACAATTTTTCTCTAATCCTTGTAATCTGTAGAGAAATTCATATGTACTATTATTATTACTATGTTTGTTGAAGAATCCGAGATTTTAAAAAGTGGAAATCTATAAAGATTTATTTTTGATAAGTTACTATTAACAGTTGTGTACAGTAATATATAGAGGCTATATTGAAGTAGGGTCCAAATGAGGTCAAATATAGTAATTATAAGAATATTATTTCTGATATTATAATTTCTCTTGTTTATATTCTATACCTTCAGTTAACCCCATTTTTAATTTTGATATATCATGTCATATATGTTGTTTGTAGGAATTGGCTTGGCAACTTACTTTGACTGAATCAGTTTTTGTAGGAGCATCAAGACAACAGCTTGTTTCTGAAGGCTTTTGATGGACAACTGTACATTAGGGACGTGGATTTGGTGGTGTTCGTTGCGATCTTAATTTGAAGTTCTAATGTCATATATTTGGGTGCTGCTTACTTACATGAGTGTCAGTAGTACTCTTTCTCTCCTTGAATGTGTAATCAATATATTTCTTGTTTTTTCTTAATGCCGTTTATACTTTATTACTTAAGGAGGATAATTAGAAAGGGAAGGCAGAATAATAATAATCGTTACTCGAGATAACATATTATTATAGTTATATATCATCCTGTATCTCTTAAAACTTTACTACGTTTGCTTCTTAGTTCTTATTTACTAAGAAATTTTCCTCTATTCCTCGTGATCTATAGAGAAATTCATGATATGTATTATTATTATTATTATTATTATTATTATTATTCATGACAGTCGTGTATAGCTGTAGATGCTATTTTAATTAATTATAATAATTATTAGAATGTTTTTTCTGATATTATAATTCCAGATTTGTAGGAATTAATTAATAGGATAGGAATCTTACCTTGAATAACTCTTTCCTTTGTGTTTGTACCCACTTCGGGATAATATTTTTACCTATAGATACTAGTACCCATCCCATTAAGGACAGGTATGGAGATAATATATGGGAACAGATAGGTATGAAGGTTAAGATTTATGCGGGTGTGGGACAGGGGTGGGGTAAGCTCCCCATACCCGCACCCGCCCCATTTATATTTACATTTATAAAAATATATATATGTTTATATGTTTATATATATATATATATATTTGAGTTTTTAGTGTTCTAATGTTTAGTTTCCTTAATTAATTTATTATAGCTTTATGAAGTTTTGATTTGCTTTTAAGATTTCAGTTTTATTTTCCATTATATTTGTATTTATGTTGCTATATTTTATCAAAATTTTAATCAAATTAGTTTAAAGTTTTTTTCTAATGGGTAAATAGGTGGGGTACGAGCATAACACCCCAAATGGGGATTACCCGCACCTGCATTACATTTGGTAGGTATAGAGGTTAAAAAGGTGAATCATATGGGGGTAGGAGAAGCATGCCTACCCCGCCCCTTCTCATTGACATCCCTATACCTATCAATTACGTCATTTTTCATGGACAAATCCAAGTTTTTGATTCTTCTTAAGCATCTTCAGCTCTTCAAGCTCCCCTAGGAATATTAAACATTGTGTTCATCTGTAACGATTCGACTTTTCGGACTGTTAACTAGTTTACTTATTCTTATTTAATTTAATCTTAACATTCATTTATGTTTGGATCCGAAAATACAGAAATTTTTTTAAAAAAATATATTCGAACTACAAAGTTAGGATTACTAAAATTTTAATGGAGGAAATTGAAAACCTCTAGCAACTAATTATCCAATTTAAAATCGTACCTACATGATATTTTAAAAAGTTATAACTTCATATAAATTATAAGAAGAGAGTCTAAAGTCTTTTCTTATAAAATACTCATACTAGTTTAGTAGTACCAAAACATTAGAACATAATTATAAATATAGTCGATGCAACATAGTTTACGAAATCTAAATGCAAAAATTTAATTCGTAGTGGTATCCCACTCCCATCCTTCATCACCTCCGCACAGCTTTCCCAGTCCATAACATCTAAGTAATGGGCTCCTTACCTGCATTACCTACGGCACGAACACACAATGATGAGCTTTCGCTCAGCAAGTACAAACAATATCTCACAAATTATTTTTATAAAATCATATCATCGGATGTGACATCATGAATGATTAAAAATGCATATGAAGTATGTGTGTTCAATTATGTTTTATTATTTACATATCTTGTCTACTTAAGGGCCCCTATATCGTACCCATATGCGTGTAACCAATGGGGAGTTAGGGGAGCGACCCTCCAACAGCCTCCAAGGTCATATTTTATAACTTTCGTTCTTATCATATCCTCTCACTAGTTGGAGGTTGGTACAACACTTAATCCTATCTTTATTTTCTTCATTCTTATTAATTGTGACAGTGTGTAAATTTACATGTCACTATATATCTATCATTATGGTATAAATATATGTGAGGCATGCCGATCATATCAGTGCAAGAGGAATTTATGCACATCAAATACTTAATCAAAGCAATACGTATAACTCATAGACTCATCATATCATCAAGTCAAGTCATAGCAAATGTAAACCATCAACAAAGAAAAATATTTTGTTCCATGCTGTAGGTGAGGTTTGTACTTACTTGTCTTATGTACTTAAACTTCCGGAGTTGTATCTTCTACTATGCCGATTTGAGAAATTATCCTGATTTAAACAATAACTCATTATTAGATAGAATTATAGTAATATTACTTTATTCATTTTGTAAACTTAATTTACTTATATTATAATTATCTTAACAATTATTTTTTTTATTAATTATTGAGTATTAAAATAAATTTCTACTAATTATTATTTAATTAATTATTTTGATTAATTCATTAATCAATTGATTAATTAATTAGTTAACTAATTAATTAAGTAATAGTTAATTATTATTTTATTTAATTGAGTAATTATAATTAAATTATATAATTTTAATTGACTTATTAATAATTATCTTGTTAATAATTTAATTATATTACTTAAATATTCTTTCTCATATAATAATTATTAATTATTAATTCTACTAGTAATAATCAATAATTTGATTAATCTAATAATTAATGTTTGGTTAATCTCTAGTTAATCATCCATTATTATTTTGATGATTACATCAATGGTTAATGATTAATTAATCTATAATTAATCATGTATTATAATTATGTAGTTATTCAATATCAAAATCTTGATTATTATATGCTAACTCTTATAATTAATTAATTAGTTATTAATTAATTAATTACTTTATTGGGTTAGTCCAGCCCCTAAGTTGTGTTCATTTAGTTGGGCTAAGGTAATCTCTTGGTATATACTCAGTAACCATCTAGTATACTTTATCTTGGCCCATTTAAAACTTGTGATTTAATTTTATAAAGTTAGGGTTTTCACATTATTTGATCATACACTTAAAATTAACTCATTTCATAACTAATTATGTTCATATGTTATGACTTACCCTTGTGTCACATTTTAATATTTAATCGTTTTATCGATGTAGGATTTTAATTTGCAAGATTTATTTAGACTTGAGTATAATTCCGTTTTAGACACTTGATAACTTGTTGGAAAACTTGAAACATCTAGTTTCTGTCTTTTTAACTTGCTTTCTAAGATTTTAAGTATTTCAAACATTAATGTGGAATTTTTTTAAGTGTCTTATAGTAAAATCTCATATTACCATATTACACTTCATTTTAAAGGATTTATTAAAATTAATATACATCTCCGTTTTAAATACATGATATCTCATTTTGAAGCTTAAGATGTCTACTTTACAATGGTAAAGCTATTTCCTTTATTACTTGAGTAATTCATGCCACAACATAGGTTTTGTTACTGTTGGTTTCACGTTTGAACCACAAATCCAGATTCATAGGTAAAATTAGAAAAATCATAACAATTTATTTATAAGTCCAAATAAGACAAAAGATATGTCATTAGACAGCTTATAATGTCTATTTTATATGATAAGAATAGTTTTATAAGAACTTAAGGTTTACTAACTCAAAAATTACAAAAACTGTAGCTAGTACAGGGTTCTAGTAAGGATTTTCGACTCGTAGCCTAAATTTGTAAAATTCGTTAAAAATTGCACATTTATCCGTTTAAGGCGTAAGATATCTTGTTGGAAAGCTTAAGAATATATTTTTTAGTTCTATAACTTATAATCCAAAATTTTGAGTCTAAAGGGTTCGGAGTACAATAAACCCGTGGCTATGTTGTGTCTCGGATGTTCATTTTCTCTCTAGTTTTGTGTCACAACTTCAAGGGCACATAACTTTAGACATATAAAAGCTAATCAAGTGATTCCAAAGCCTATAATGAAGCTTATCTTCTGTTAAATATTAACATATAATTTATTTTTCATACCAAAGTTTTTAATGTATGCTATATTATCACAACATCTATAAACTTTAACAAGATTCATAGATATTACCGAAATGCTCCGGGGATCCTTTAAGATCTTGAACCTTCCAAGTTCTTCAGAAAACTTTTCCTAGGTAAGAAGAAGTCTAATATTAAGATCATAACTAAATATCATGCTTTAGTTCTCCAAAAATGACTAAAACATAAAGAATACCACTAGGTTACCTCTAGTAAAACGTCCTCTAACTCCATCTTACACTTCTTCGATCTTGGGGACGGGGTCTCTTAGAGATTGAAAATGGATGGAGGAGGGTGCAAGAGATGCGTTGGGGGTGGAGAATAGTGTTGGTAGTTCTTCTTTTGTTTTGAGCTTGGTTGTGGCTAGAGAACTAGAGTTTTTTTTTTAGTTTAACTTGTGTGAGAGTGAAATGGGGTATTAGGGGTTTGTGTTCAGCCAACTTTCACCTTAAGAGAGCTGTATTTTGAGGGGCAAGATTGGAAAATTTTTGACTGATATCCTCCTTCATTGCCGCCACTTCAAGGAAGGTTTTTGGGGTGAAATTTGGTTCAACATAATGGAGATAAAAGGTCACTTTCACTTGTCATTTCTTTAGGTCAACTTGCAAAAATAAACCATGCCATCTCTTACATGTGGTTGCATGCATGCACCACTTTCTTCTTTTCTCATTTGCTCACATTTTCCCTTACTTTCTTGAACCAAAATCCGGATCCCCCC
This sequence comes from Ficus hispida, assembly GCA_025413025.1. NCBI lineage: Eukaryota > Viridiplantae > Streptophyta > Magnoliopsida > Rosales > Moraceae > Ficus > Ficus hispida. Next base: position 5,952 of record JAINRH010000323.1, read on the forward strand.
CTAGGATTCTCATTTTTATTTTGTTTTTCTTTCTTCTAATTTCCAGCCTTGATTCAAGGTTGTCATCCTTATTCTCATCCATTGGATCTTCCATCATACCAATCCTTACCTTAAGCTCTCATTGGTCACTTATCATCTAAAGTTTGGTCGTTGATTTGCCTAGGATCCCTTAACATAAAATCTACACCATTGATTTCAAATCAAGCATAATTTTTTATCAAATTTCCACCTTTGGATTTCCTAAGAGTAAATACTAATAATTCATCTTCTATCCATGTAACACATTAATTCCCAATCATGCTCTCAAAGCTTGATTGTTGATATGATCAAAATAAATACTAAGATCGTTAAATCGACCGATTAATAAAAATCGAGGTTCTTCCCAAAAATTATCATTATCCCCCTAATGCGACATAATAAGTTTTTCGCACAATTTATATATCGTTCAACTCATCTTTTATGTATTTAAAATTTCTTATTTAAATAGAGAAATTTAACATCATTAAATCATCGACATCATCACTCCGATAGTACGTATGCAGTCGTTCATGATCTTGAAATTTGATATTTATCAAAATAATTTATTAGAAGCATATTAATGAAGAAATCCATAATAATAATTCATGAATCAAACTTATAAATTTCTAGGGCATCACATCACCAATTTGTATTTATTTATGAATTTTGTAAGTTCCCCATTTTATATTTCCGTGTTTATGTTTCTAAGGTAATTCTGTTTATATATGTTGTTTCAAAGTGTGTGTACCGTGTATATGTTCACAGCAAAAAAAAAAAAAAAAAAAAAATTGTTTGTATATGGTAACATTTATCATGCTTCTCATATTTTGGGGGAAGGAAATATCTTGCCCCTCATGCTGTTCTCTTGGATAAGATCTCCTGGTGGTTTTGATCAAGTCCAGAATTCTGTGAATCGGAAGTTGTCAAAGATTTGGAGGGCCTCTCCTGTTATAGATTCTCTACATAGTCTATTTCTTTTAGTAAAATACGAGCCTAATGCCCGTGCGTTGCACGGTAGCAGGAAAAAAAAGTTAACAACAAAATTATGAGAATAAATAATATACATCAAGCGTAGTTAATTAATGAAGGTAATATATTTACAATAACTTTGAGAATTTAGTTGTTTTTTTTTCTATTTAAATTTACATTATGATGTCTGTATTATATATATCAGTATAGATATATATTTATATTTATACATACAAAAATTTTTGAAATAGGCAATTTTTGTTTCGTCGAATGACCTACTGTCATTCATGTTTAACCTTCTTCATTTTCTCTTCCGGTCTGTCATAATAAAAATATTTCTATATGTTAGTAAGATGATGTTTCTAGTTGATATATAAATTGAAAAAAAAAATTATTAATTTACTGTATAATTATTTAGAAAAAATAATATTACCTGGTATCTTTTCGTTTTTTTGATGGATCGCTTGGAGATACAGCTCTAAGATGCGGTGGAGGAGGTTGATGCTGAGGACTACAATAACTATATATAAAATTATATAATAATTAATAATATATAAATATGTATGTGGAAAAAAAATGTACCAATCAAATTTGGAATATAAATAATAATATACCTTGATTCAATTTCTTTAATGATAGGTTCAGTAAAGGTAAGCTGTTTTTTTACTGTTTGTTTCCCTGCTAACTGAGATGTCTCTGGATGAATGGAGATTGATGATGGTAGAATTTCTTCAGATGATGTAATTGTTGGTGCAAGTGGCAACATTGGTTGCACATCATCATCAAATGTCCTTACAATTACTGCATCAATGAACGCACCTCGGAGACGAAATTGGATGACAAATATTTTTGATATGCCTTTTAGTTGATTCAGGATAGGAGGGATAATGGTTGGTGGTGAAGTAACTCTAGATAAAGCAACATATAATTGACCGTGACTAAAAATTTCATCTTCTAAATATAATCTGACTTTATTCAGAGATTGACCTTGACTTTTATTTATCGTCATTGCATAACAAATTTTTAAAGGAAATTGTCGTTTCTTTAAAGTAAAGGGCCATTTTGATTCACGAACTGTCATTTTTATTCTTGGTATATAAACTTTTTCATTTGTATCATTGGAGTTAATTATGCGTCCTCCAACAATTCTATTTGTTAATTGTGTAATAATCATTCTAGTACCATTACATAAACCCATTGATTGATTAAGATTTCGCATTAATATAACAGGAATTCTGATCTTAAGTTTTAATTCATGTGGTGGTAAACCATTGAAATTAAGAGTGTGTAAAAATTCATGAGGATATAAAAGATTCAATTCTTTGAGATTTCAGATGATGAAAGAATAGTATCACAACTGTAATAAATTTTTATGTCTGTAGATACCAATGATAATATATATTTGTTTATTTCATCAGTTGTTTTATTTTTAAGTGTAACAATCGCACGTTGTTTTAAATAATTAATATCTTCAAATTTATTATGAAAATTATCATATATTATTGTAGAAATTTGTTCAATAGAATTTGTATTGTATTGTATTAAAAATTTATCAGGTATTTTAATCCAGGTAGCATCTTCATTTTCTGGATCTTTTATTCCATCTGTTGTTCCATCACCAACATTTAAAATCCATTCTGAAAAATTAGTAATTTCTATTTGTTCTTCAATAGAGTAATTATTTCTTTTTAATCGCATATTTTTTGTTAAAGTAAGTATACGAAAATATGGCCAAAGATAAGAATTATTAATAATTACATCAATAATATTTTCTTTTGTGCCATTTGGAACAACAGATAATATTTGTTTAAAATCACCACCTAAAATAACTGTCATTCCTCCAAAAGGATGATTAAAATTATTTTTTACGTCCTGCATTGTTTTGTCTAAAACTTCAAAACAATATTTATTAGTCATAGGTGCTTCATCCCATAAAATTAATGTTGTTTTTTCAATTAATTTTGCTAATTGAGTAGATTTTTTTATTTGGCATGTTGAGAATTCATCAATTGAAAGAGGTATATAAAATCTTGAATGTGCAGTTCGACCTTTTGGTAACAACAATGATGCTATTCCAGATGATGCTACAGCTAATACAATTTCACCGTTTGATCTAATTTTACTAATAATAGTATTCCATAAGTATGTTTTTCCTGTACCTCCATAACCATATATAAAAAATAGATTATTATGTTTATTTTTAATTGTCTGTAAAATTTCATTATAAATAAAATATTGTTCTTCATTTAAATTTTGTACAAAATTGATACTTTCTTCTTTTAATTTATATGTATTATAATTGAGTTCTTCTCTTAAGAGATTATTATTTAAATCTTCAATTAACGATCCAGTTGGAAGTGGAAGATTATAATGTGATAAGGAAGATGAATTTAAATTTCATAATTTCTCTAATTCATATAATACATAATTATATAATTCGTTTTCTGGAATTTCAAAATTTGGATTATTAAATAATTGTCTTATTTTGTATAAAATATCTTCACACATTAATTTCCAATGCTTTTTAAGAAATTTTGTTGGATCAGAAATATTACAAAATAATAATATAATAGTAAAGAGTTGGCGAAGTTGAACAGATGTTGACCAAAATGAGGCTTCTTTTATTGATTCATCCCATTCTTTATCATCTCCTAATAAACCTAATGCATAGCAAGCCATTTGATTTGTGGGATAAATTATATCATTTATTGTTCTAAGTGATTCAAAACTGGTTGCTCCTTTTTGATGATTTAATAATAATTTTAAGTAATACAACTCACCCGAACTTGGATGAATATAAAATGTTCTTCCTATAGTATGACCATTTTGTCTAGGAGTCCAAGCTTTATTTTTATTATTCCATACCCATTTTGTTGGGAATTCTGTATAAGTAAGTTCTTGAGCATCTTTGTTAGTTTTATTAATTTCTATCCATTCTGTTAATATAGTTTTTTGAATTTGTGGTTGACATATTATATTTTGAAGTTGTTGATTTTTATTAAATGTGACGTTTTGCATATTTGATAAATGAGTAGAAAGTCGTTGAATAGCTGAATTTCTATAATGGATTGGATATTCAAATATTCTCCAAATTGCTTCATAAGGTGTGATATATCGACTGTTAAGATAAGTTTTTATTTCATCGACTTCTTTATAAATTGTTGTTTGATTATTTTCAGTAATAACATTATCTTCAATAATAGCTCGTATTCTATCTTGACCTTTTGTTAGATATTTAAATAAATATTTAATTAACATAGATTGAGAACATATTTCAACATTAATGTGAGCACTATATTTTAAACATAATGTTTGATTATATGGAACAACGTATCTATTATCAAGTTTAATACCTTCTTTTATAATATTAAATTCTTTATCTCTACGACGATAAATAACTAAACCGTTTTCTTCTATAGTTGTTTCATTTTTTATTTGTTTTGGGAATTTTTTTCAACATTTTGAGTTTTTCATACATGGTGCATTTGTTTTGGCATATCCACATGGTCCATGTATCATATATTCTGTTATAATTTTATAACCTAAAGGATCTTTTATTGGATCTGGTATTTCAGCTGAAATAAATTTATTTATTTCTGCAGCATTATGATATTTATGTTCAGGATGTAACCAAAATAGCATATGACAATGAGGCAAACCATGTTTTTGAAATTCCACCACATATAGATCTAGAGAAGGAAAAAAGGGGGGAAAAAAAACAAAAATGTTAGTTTTTTAAATTTATTATAATAAATAATAATAATAATAATTAATGTTTTTTTTAAATAAATTAACTCACCTGCTATTATAGTTCCAAAAATATCGCCTGATTTTATTGTAGTTAATAGATGATTTAATTTTATTTTAAATATTCGACTTATAATATCTGGTCTGTCTTCAGATTTTGTCCTGGAATTATATTTAAATTTCTTTTGACTTCTGGCCATTTGGGATTACATGTAAATGTCAAAAATATATCAGGATTTCCATAATGTATACAAATCGCCATTGCATCTTGATAATTTTGAATCATATATCTTGGACTTCCAGTGTAAGAAGATGGTAAAATAATTCTTTTTCCTATTGCTTCCGCATTTGTATCACCTCTAATTATAGCATCGTGGATACCTTTATAAATTTCAGATCTTAAATTATTTTGATTTTGTCTAACATAATCTAAACGATCTTCTTCAATAGAAGTATAACTATCTACAATATATTGTTGAAAAAGTTGTCCAGCTCTAAGTAATGTGTTTCCTTCATGTAATCGTTGTTGAAATTGAAATGCATAAAAAGATCTCATTGATATTCGATTTCTACGTGGTTGTTTACCAGTAAAATTTGGATTCCATCCTATATTAGTTCTATATCCATCTTCTCCATAAGGAAATAATAGGGGATACTGTAATGCCATATATGATGGATGAAGTTTATTAATTCTTTGTAATTCTCCAGTTTGACTATGAATAATAATATCTCTACCGTTCTCATATAAACCAAAGTCTCCAACAATTAAACCGCCTATATCTGTTGAAGTTGGAAGATCATATTGTGTACTATCTCCTTGTCGTCTACCGATTAATCTTAGTTTCATTGATGATATTTCACTATTTTTATAAACATCTCTAACGTTTCTGAAGAGCTGGACTAATTTATTTGTTTCATCTAACATCATAATTAAATTTTTAACGATAATCTCATTTAAATTATTTGTATCATTATTATTTGAAAATGTTACTATTCTGTTTTGAATTTCATTATCTATATCATAAATATATAATTGAGCAAATTTTGGATGATTATTATTAATCGGTAGTAAAGATCCAATTAAATGATGAATTTGTCTACTAATTTTGAAAATATATGGTCCAGATAACTTATTAATATCTGATTAAATATTTGCTCCGAATGAAGTAAAGACAAACATAGAATTATAAACTCTAATATTTTTTCTAAAATTTGCATTTAAGGGTCCTCCATAATAATTTAAAAGTTCGTCTAAAATTGGTGGTGTTTTTTTTCTTAAAGGTATTATAATTTTTCCATTTTGACAGCATAAAGAAAATTTTGGTGGATATGTATTTTGTGTTTGTTCATTTTTCCAAAATAATGCTGCACAGTATTGACATTTATAATTACAATCTCCAATATCAATATATTCATTATTTATATCTATATAAAAAATTTGTGTGGGGAAAAAAAAAGGAGGAAAAAAACAGTCAGTAAAAAATTGTCATAAATTTTATAAGTGGAAAAGAAAAAATAAAAGAATTTAAGATGAAGAAATTACTTTCTTCAATTGATGGTAAGTTATGATCCTCCGAAGATGAAATTGATGTTTCTTCACCAATGTTATGAGCTAAAGATAATTGAATATATCTATTTCGAGCACCACTGATAATATCTGTATTTAATTCTTCAAATTTATTTGTTTGAAAATACATATTTATCGATGTGGATGCTTCATTATCATTTATATAAATTTGTTTTTTATTACGTTTTGAACGTTTTAAATAATTGTTATTACTATTCGTTTTTCTTTTCATTTTGCTTGATTTCATTTTTTTAATATAAATTATAAAAACATTAATATAAAATATTATTAACAGACAAATATTATCCATATAAAAAAAAATCATACAACATAGTTAGAACCAATAAAAAAAGAAACAATAATATAATAATAATATTAAATATTAAAACTGAAACGAAACATTTAGTATCATAAATTTTTTTACTGGCATAAAATGTATTAATACATCGAAAACAAAAGACTACAAATGATAAATAATTAAAAAATTTTAAAAATTGAACAGCAAAAAAAATTTAATAACCTAAATAAACATAATTAAAAAAAATAGGAAAAACTAATTGCATTTATAAATAAAAAATTATGTTTTATATTTAATGAATGTAATTTTGGAGAATAATATTAATATATAACATTTACAATAATCTGCTTAATAAATAAATGTAAAAATAAATTACATATTTGCTAAATTGAATTTAAAAAAATTATTTGTATACAATATCTATAATAATTTTAGTACAATTATTATAAATATATTTTGTTTGTAATAAAATTTTATCGCAGGAAACAAAAAAAGATAATAAAAAGATGGATAGAGCTTAATATATACGTATCGTATTCTAAATTTATATTTAGAAATTTTCATTGGATATTTTTTAATTTAAAATTTTAATTAGTATTTATTTTTTGATATTATAATTTAATTATGTTATTCTCAAATTTAAATAAGTAAATTTAGTGACATTTTTTTCATGTAAATTTTGTTAAAATTTAACATTTTATAATTTCTAGAAATTATTTTATTTACGGAGTTTTATTGTAAATAAAATTAATTGAGTAAAATATTGTTGTTTAATTTATAGTTTAATTTATTTAGTTTTTTTTATTCGATATGTATGATATTGTTTTATTAAAAAATTTTATTTCCTTGTTCAATCAAATTTTTTTTATTATGTTAAGTCCAGTTTTTTTTTTTGGCTCAGTAAATTTTTTTCAATTGAGTATTCTGTAATTTTTATATGTTTATTAATTTTTGATCCAAATTTTTATCAATTGTGTATTCTGTAATTTTTATATATTGTTATATTCATGTAGTGTTATATTATGTGTTTAAAAATAAATGAAGAAAATTATTTTAACTTTCTTAAAATATATATTTGTAACTAAAACATTTTATCGTTTATTTTAACCATATTATTTCGTACGGGTGGGGGAAAATTTTTCCCTCAAAATTGAGCTGTTGGTAATAGAGAACAATTTATCAAAATGTAACTTTTTAAGTTTGTTTATGAGAACTTAGATTTATTTGATGAAATTATCAATAAATTATGTTTAGTTATGTTCCTAAACAAAATATCAATTTAGACTTAATAAAAAATTCAATGGACATTATTACAAAAACCTAATTCATTAAACTGTCATGTACCACAACATCATTTCGTGGTTTTTTTGCTTCTCAGAGATCTCTATTTTTTTGTGGCAGATTTATTGGCTTTAAGAAAAAATTGCATTAATCTAATTAAATCATGAATAAATTAAGTCATGCTAACTAACCATCAATTATTATACATGGAAAAAAAATTTACTGATACAAATAAAAATTATGGAATTACATAATAAAAAAACCTAAACCATACAATTAAATTTACAATAATTTCTAATGATAAAATTATTTAAATACAAAAAATCTTAAACGAAATTTAAATATTACAACAATATACTGAAAAAAAAAATTCTCCTCGGATAATAGGGGAAAAAAAAAAGCTAAGGAAAAAATCCAAGTATAAAACAACAAATTAACTTGGAATAATAATAATACTAAAAGATAATGAAATAACAGAATGCTAAATATATATTGTACTCGATTATATAAGTAATCTAAATATATAACCAAATACATACATATATACATATATACTACAAAAAACTAACATAAAATTTTTTTAAAAATATTATATATTAGGCTCAGATCTCAGTAATAGCATCTATTAATGATAGCCATAATACAATTCAACAGCATCTTTAATAGCTGCCAAGTAAGATGTTTGGGAATGTGTCAAAAAAAAAAAAGAACAAAAAAACGGGAAGGCAGCGGTTAGAGAAGTTTTCATCAAACAGAGAGAGAATAGAGAGAGAGCAAATAGGAAAAGCAGTATCAATAGGTTAAAAAAGCAGAAAATTTTAAAATATTAGAATAGTATGAAGTTAGCAATTATAATGAATACTATTATATAGTAACAAAATCAAATTTAACACAAATCCCAAACACCCAAGGCAACAGTAAAAGATGGTCAAACATATATGTAACAGATGCTATCAATAATACCATATTCAGCATCATAGACCAAATTAAGAAGAAATCTGGTATATGAATTATTGTTTAGTTAAATAGAGATCATCATAGCATATAAAAACTATGATTCAAAACTTTTTGGGAAAAATATTTAGACCAACAGAACACGCAAATCAGAATAAGAGAAAGGAGGGGAAAAAATGAAGAAGAAACACAGTACAAAACAATCAATTTATCATATGTAACATAATCATATAACCTGTTTGAATAATCTTTATATTCAGACTAACAAACACGCAAACAGAATAGGAAAAAGGAGGGAAAAAAAAACGAAGAAAAACACAATACAAAATAATCAATCTATCATATATAACATAATCATATAACCTGTTTGATTAATATTTATATTCAGACTAACAGAACACGCAAATCAGAATAAAGAAAAGAGGGAAAAAAAAAACGAAGAAACACAATACAAAACAATCAATTTATCATATATAACATAATTATATAACCTGTTTAAATAATATTTATAGAACATTTATACATGAAAGAGAAGCAACTGTATACACTGTGAACATGAAACGGCAAAGGGGGAAAAAAGCAGCGACCAAAACAAAAAAACAGAGGGGAAAAAAACAGAGAATAAAAAAAATTCAATCCCTTTACAATATCATTACAATAATAAACATATTGACAGAATATGTAAATCAACATGAAAACCGACAAAGCAACTACTAACAACATACAAAATGAAAATGGCCATGAAGATTAATTAAAAGTCTTAATAAACATAGTACCTGGATAACAGAGCAGGTTTATAGAGGAGGCAAATAGGATTCAAACAAAGCAGTTAAGATGATTTTACAGAAGTTTTAATAGTGCAGGACATAGGTGAAACAATAAATGAAAGAATCCGTTAATAAAAGAGAGTTAAGTAAATGAGAAGAGTCGGTTGAAGAGAGAGGGACGAAGTTTTTTGGAGATAACAGATAAGGGGAAAAAATTTTACATAATGAGTTGCATTAATGACAGAGGTGTAACCGAGAAGATATCCCAGTCAAAAGAAGATGAACAGTAACAGACAACCATCTAACAAATCACAAAATCACAACAGGTAAAAAAAAAAAAAGATAATATAAAAGCATTAAATGTTAAAGTCAGCTTTCAAAAACTGTAATCATAACCACGTAACTAAAAACTAAAAAATTTAAAACCTAGTTTGAATCAAACTAAATGATCATATACTACAATTAGTAAATTTTGGACCAGATGCTTAAAACAGAATAAAAAATATGATAAGAAAACATCACACACGGTAAACGGATTATATCAAAATCTCTAAAAAATGAACAAAATATTACCCGAGGAGAAAAAGGAAAAAAAATTACTGATTTAGAAATCAAGGGAGAAAAAATCTTGAACGTTCTTCTTCATAGTTGCATTTGTCCATTTCGTCACCATTTTTATGCCAATCTACAGAAACCAATAAAAAAAATTGAACAAAAGCCAAAAAGCCGGAAACAGTACCGAAATAAACCAAAAAAAAAATCTTCAAGATACCTAAGCTCTTGTTTACGTTACTCAGTCTACCTTTATTTGAAAAAATGAAAAGACACAGACGAAAAAATACTCAAAATAAAAAAAAAAAAAGAACCGTTTCAAGAGTAAAGATCGAAAGCCAAGATTGACAAAACGAAAAAAACCAAAGTAAAACAACAATGAATGCAAAAAACAACATACTCAAGACTAAAACCAACACTTGCTCCACAAAAAATGTACCGAACACAAAAAAGGGAAAAGAAAAAAAAAATAGAACGGCGCAAAAAAAAAAAAAAGGGTTCCGAGAGAGAAAAATTAATAATCCGAAAAAAAATTTACACTCCCACCATAAATATTGTACGGAGAAAGGGAAAAAACCGGGGGGGGGGGGGAACCCTCAATAAAAAATTAGGGTTCCAAAACCAAAACCCCCAAATTCTGAGGGAAAAAAAATCGTAACAAAAACAATGTTCAAGGATAAAACAACATAATAAGGATGAGCATCTACATTTCCAACATAAAAAACATCTGGCCGGACAAAAAATAATGCAACATTCAAAAATTAGGCTTCGGAGATAGGGGAACAAAAAATCAAAAATCAAAAGTGAGCATTACAAAAAATGAAATAAACAAAACCCAATAGAAAAATAACTCAAAAGTTTTCCAAACAAAAAAATTTTCCAAAAAAAAAATTCCAAGAACAATGAACAAAAACCGAACCTCGAAATCTTAAGAGAACAAACACAACCAAACGAAAAAACCATGAACAATACAAACCGAACCAACAAACACAGAATGATGGGGCCATCAGTGCAAAAGAAGCCCAAAATGGAGGGTTCGGACGCCAAAAATCCAAGGAAGAAGAAGACAAAGAGAAACAGAGCAGTGGAGAGAGAGAGAAGGAAAATATAAAATACACAAACACAAAATCAAGGAGCAGAATCGGCGGTGAAAAGTAGAAGAGAAAGGGAGAAATAGGGTTTGGAGAGCAAAAATTCCAAGAACATGAGAAAGAGAGAGAGAGAACGGCAGAGAGAGAATGAGGAACGAAAAAATGGAGAGAGAAAGGGCAAGAGACAATGGGCGGCAACAGGAAGGAGAAAGGGGAATAAGGATTTGGAGGGCAAAGTCGTCTACGCACTATACTAACAGTCACCGACAGGCAAGGACTGAGGGGCAAAACTATCTTCACATAATGGCGTGGGCAAAATCGCCCTTTTACTGTAGAACCCCATCCGCAGCCAGGGAAGGAAGGCAGAAAGGTAATGCACTGTGCAACACTGTTTTTACTGTTCAACAATGTACATTATGTAGCAGTAACGCGAAAAAAGAGGTGGTTTGCACTGTTCAACACTGTGCATTACTGTAGCAGTAGCGAAAGGGGGTTGGAACTGTTCAACATGTGCGTTACTGTAGCAGTGACGCGAAAAAGAGGGGGAGGGGAGAAAAACTTACTGTGCAACACTGTTCAAAGAATAATAAAACCCACCTCTCTTTTAGTATATGTATATAATGTAATCTTTGTTTCCTTTATAACATTTTTCCCTTTGAGTTTTGAATAGGAGATTTTTAATGAGGTATATTTTGAAACTAACTTTTAAGGTGCAAGTCCTGACTTAATCCGTTGATACTAACTTCTTAATTTAGGCTTTAGTTATGCATTTTCAGTCTTTTTTTTTTTTTTGTTGTTGTGATTACTTTGCTCTTTTCATTTGACTTTCAACTTTTATGTTTTATTTTCTTCCATATATAATATTGGAGTTGGGAATTTGACAAAGAATAGGTTATTTAGAGAGTGCCAATCTAATTAGGATGTCCTTTATTATCTTGATGTCACAATAGAAATTTATGCCTGAATCAGCTCAATTTCAAACGGATTTTTGAGAGTTCAACGTCGTAAAATATTTGGAGTAGATAGGGCGGCTTAAGTGGGGGCTTTCTCAAAATTTAACGCTCCTCTAACTTTTCTCAATGGTTTATTGACTTAATTGCAGCAGTTTTTTTTTTTTTTTTCTGCAATTTATTTGCTTCTCTTTTTTAGGGCTCTGGGACAACAACTCCAGACTGAGTTTTTCATTATATATATATATATATATATATATATATATATATATTGTCCTTTTCTCCAAAAGTAAGTATTCAAAGCAATTTGTACTTTCCACTTATTTGCCCTGCCTTAGTTGTGTACTTCAGCATTTTTTTTTTCCTGTATTAACTTGCTCTAAATTTTTATAGAATTTTATGGTAGGATTTGAAAAAAAAAAAAAAAAAAAAAAAAAGCCATAATTGATAGGACAGTTTTTGTAACAACCAAAATTTAGAGCTTCTATTTCATTAAATTACGATTTTAAGAAAAGAATGGAAAGGCATGAGATTTTTTTTTTTTTTTTTTTGGTTAGAAAAAAGAAAAAGGAAAAACAGATGTTTGAAAATTAGCAAATGAAATATCGTTGTATAGTTATTTGAAGGTCAAGTACACTGTACGTAGACATGTAGTATGTTGGACAATTATAAGAGATTTAAATTACCGTTGGCACATAGAATTACAAGGTAAAAAATATTCCTATGTGATAGATAGAAGCCTAAATGGTAAAAGTTCTTTAATAGAGCTCCAATTACGTCGCCGAAGCATGACGGGCCGTGCCGAAGGTAACCTATTGGGCTAGTTTCATACAGTGGTAGTTTTTCGTACTACTAACAGTAGCAGTTGAATTACCTGTAGTAACCTGCCAAGCCACTCAACACCGCTGGTAATATTGCCAACACCATTGGTCTTCCGAAGATGATATTGAGCACCGACACGAGTTTAAATTCGGTGGTTGGTTGGTTTCTAGTGACTTCAGAACACAATAATCAGAAAGTTTAAAAAGCAGTAACTATGCAATTTAAGAGCAGTGACCTGATAGTTCAACAGCAGTAACCTAGCACTTTTAATTCTTTTATACACTATAAATTTTCATTTACCATTAAAAACTCAAAACAGGAATCTTTTATACTTATATATTACCAAATATATTGCTTGGGCAAATTCAGTTCACCAAATGACAACGGTCGTTCTCGACTCCGTCAATTTGCCTCAATCAGCTTTACGAGCATAGGTGATTGGATTTGGTTTTTAATTTCATTTTAACTAAATCTTGACTTTTAAAATGTCAGGGTTTATACTTTAAAGAAAGAGAAATGATATGAGAGAGACACATTGAAAGAGGGAGAGTAGGTGTGGTTTGCATATGAAGTTGGGGGGAGAGAGTAGATTTAAAAATAAAATAAAATAATGGATAGTAATATTGAGAAATTAGTGACAAATATCAATCTAAATTTCCTGAAAAGATATTATTTTTCTCGTAGTATAATGTGAGATCAGATAATTTGTTGTTAAGGAGAAATTTTGACTTTCGTTACTATTGGTGGATTGACTTGTTGTTCCTTATTCATAAATATATGTGTATATATTATATATATATATATATGTTTTGTTTATGAGAACCACATTTTTTAAGAAAAAGAAAGTTGTCATGAAACTTGAGTTGCCAAACACCAAGTTGACAAAGCTAATCAGAACAACTATAATCACTAATCCTCAAAAAAAAATATTGTAGATTTTAACAACAACCCAAAATCATACTTAACCAATTTCCAATCTTTATAAAAGATTATCCAATGGTCTCTTTTAATTTGAATCTTGATTAAATATCATTCATTCTCAAATTTTTATAGGCATCAACAATATTAAAATTTATGGTCATAGATATAATTATTAACAATAATCTTACACCTAACTCTATCAGACTTCAAATTCTCATCCAAAATTACAAAACAAAAAAAACAAAACAAACAAAACAAAAAAACAAAAATAAAAACAAAAATAAAAAACAACAAACAAAGTTGGGAGCTAAATATTGAATGCTACAACATTCTGCGCTGGTGAATTGTTGTTCAAAAGTCTTGACACAGGTTTTGAAATGGCTATATTATGCATACACGTAATTCAACATACAGCGTTCATCATTAATAACTGATAATTAATTCATTTTATTTTACGGATACTTCTCAAAATTATTTGTATAGAGTCATTACTTTTATGGGTCTGTTGTGCACAGGATT
>JAINRH010000324.1:0-12516 GCA_025413025.1 Ficus hispida
CAGAAAAACCAAATAATTTTAATTTGTTATGGTGATCAAAAATAAGAAGCCCAAATCGGTCCGGTGAATAACATTCCGGACGACCGGATCGTTTAGAGGCTGTCATTGCCGGTCAGGAAAACCCAAAAAATTCTACTTTGATGTAGTGATCTAAAAACAAAGAAGATCACACCGGGTTAGTTGAACAAAATTCAGGACGCAAGGCCCGGTCAGGCTGGTCTCGCCGGTCAGGGAAACCTAAAAACCTAATTTTGTGTGGTAATCGAAAACGATAGAATGAACAATCGGTCAGGCGAATAAAATTCTGGATGGCACGACCATCAGGCCAGTTATGCCGGTCAGAAAACAATAATTTCTAATTATTAGGTGATCAAAAAATAAAGAAGCCCAAAGCGGTCCGGTGAAAAAATTCCGGACCGACCGGACCGTTCAGGACAATCATGCCGGTCGGAAAAACCCAAAAAATTCTACTTTGTGTGGTGATCTAAAAAACAAAGAAGATCACACCGGTCAGTTGAACAAAATTCCGGACCGGTAATGCCGGTAGGCTAGTCAATCATGCCGGTCAGAAAAACCCAAAAATTCTACTTTGATGTGGTGATCCAAAACAAAGAAGATCACACCGGTCAGTTGAACAAAATTCAAGACCGATAAGGCGGTCATGCTAGTCATGCCGGTCAGGAAAACCTAAAAAACCTATTTTGCGTGGTAATCCAAAAACGTAGAAGAACACATCGGTCAGGCGAAAAAATTCTGGACAGGCACGACCGATCAGGCCAGTTATGCGGTCAGGAAAACCGAAAAAATTCTAATTTGTTATGGTGATAAAAAACAAAGAAGCCCAAAGCGGTCCGGTGAAAAAATTCCTGACCGACCGGACCGTTCAGGCCGGTCATTCTGGTCTGGAAACACAAAAATTTTACATTATGTGGTGATCCAAAAAACAAAGAAGATCACACCGGTCAGTTGAACAAAATTCCGGACCGGCAAGTACGGTCAGGCTAGTCATAGTCAGGCCGGGTCAGGAAAACCCAAAAAATTCTACTCTGATGTGCTGATCCCAAAACAAAAAAGATCACACCGGTCAGTTGAACTAAATTCAGGACTGACAAGGCCTGTCAGGCTGGTCATGTCGGTCAGTAAAACCTAAAAAAACCTAATTTTGTGTGGTAATCCAAAAAACATAGAATACACATCGGTCAGGCGAATAAAATTCTGGACTGGCACGACCGATCAGGCCAGTTATGCCGGTAGGAAACCGAAAATTTTCTAATTGGCTGTGGTGATCGAAAAAATAAAGAGCCCAATGCGGTCTGGTGAAAAAAATTCCGGACCATTCAGGCCAGTCATGCCGGTCAGGAAAACCCAAAAAATTCTGCTTTATGTGGTGATCCAAAAAACAAACAAGATCACACCGGTCAGTTGGACAAAATTCCGGACCGGCCAGGCCGGTTAGGCTAGTCATAGTCAGGCCGGTCAGGAAAACCCAAAAATTCTATTTGATTTGATGATCCAAAAAACAAAGAAGATCACCCAGTCAGTTGAACAAATTCAGGACCGGCAAGGCCGGTCAGGCTAGTCATGCCCGTCAGGAAACCTAAAAAATCCTAATTTTGTGTGGTAATTAAAAAAAAACATAAAAGAACACATCGGTCAGGCGAATAAAATTCTGCACTGGCACGACCGATCAGGCCTGTTATGCCGGTCAGGAAAACCGAAAAATTATAATTTGTTGTGCTGATCAAAAAAATAAAGAAGCCCAAAGCGGTCCGGTGAAAAAATTCCGGACCGACCGGACCGTTCAGGCCAGTTATGCCGGTCAGGAAAACCTAAAAAATTCTACTTTGATGTGGTGATCCAAAAACAAAAAGATCACACCGGTTAGTTGAACAAAATGCAGGACCGGCAAGGCCGGTCATGCTGGTCATGTCGGTCAAGAAAACCTAAAAAAACCTAATTTTGTGTGGTAATCCAAAAAACATTGAAGAACACATCGGTCAGGCGAATAAAATTCTGGACTGGCACGACCGATCAGGCCTGTTATGCCGATCAGGAAAACTGAAAAATTTCTAATTTGTTGTGGTGATCAAAAAAACAGAGAAGCCCAAAGTGGTCCGGTGAAAAAAATTCCGGACCGACCGGACCGTTCAGGCCGGTCATTCTGGTCTGGAAAACCCAAAAAATTTTACTTTATGTGGTGATCCAAAAAACAAAGAAGATCACACCGGTCAGTTGAACAAAATTCCGGACCGGCAAGTACGGTCAGGCTAGTCATAGTCAGGCCGGTCAGGAAAACCCAAAAAATTCTACTCTGATGTGCTGATCCCAAAACAAAAAAGATCACACCGGTCAGTTGAACTAAATTCAGGACCGGCAAGGCCTGTCAGGCTGGTCATGTCGGTCAGTAAAACCTAAAAAAACCTAATTTTGTGTGGTAATCCAAAAAACATAGAATAACACATCGGTCAGGCGAATAAAATTCTGGCCTGGCACGACCGATCAGGCCAGTTATGCCGGTGAGGAAACCGAAAAATTTCTAATTTGTTGTGGTGATAAAAAAACAAAGAAGCCCAAAGCGGTCCGGTGAAAAAATTCCTGACGACCGGACCGTTCAGGCCGGTCATTCTGGTCTGGAAAACACAAAAAATTTTACTTTATGTGGTGATCCAAAAAACAAACAAGATCACACCAGTCAGTTGAACAAAATTCAGGACCGGCAAGGCCGGTCAGGCTAGTCATGCCCGTCAGGAAAACCTAAAAAACCTAATTTTGTGTGGTAATCCAAAAACATAGAAGAACACATCGGTCAGGCGAATAAATTCTGAACTGGCACGACCGATCATGCCTGTTATGCCGGTCAGGAAAACCGAAAAATTTCTAATTTGTTGTGGTGATCAAAAAAACAAAGAAGCCCAAAGCAGTCCGATGAAAAAAATTCCTGACCGACCGGACCGTTCAGGCCGGTCATTCTGGTCTGGAAAACACAAAAAATTTTACTTTATGTGGTGATCCAAAAAACAAAGAAGATCACACCGGTCAGTTGAACAAAATTCCGGACCGGCAAGCACGGTCAGGCTATCATAGTCAGGCCGGTCAGGAAAACCCAAAAAATTCTACTCTGATGTGCTGATCCCAAAACAAAAAAGATCACACCGGTCAGTTGAACTAAATTCACGACCGACAAGGCCTGTCAGGCTGGTCATGTCGGTCAGTAAAACCTAAAAAAACCTAATTTTGTGTGGTAATCCAAAAAACATAGAATAACACATCGGTCAGGCGAATAAATTCTGGACTGGCACGACCGATCAGGCCAGTTATGCCGGTCAGGAAAACCGAAAATTTTCTAATTGGCTGTGGTGATCGAAAAAATAAAGAAGCCCAATGCGGTCTGGTGAAAAAAATTCCGGACCATTCAGGCCAGTCATGCCGGTCAGGAAAACCCAAAAAATTCTGCTTTATGTGGTGATCCAAAAAACAAACAAGATCACACCGGTCAGTTGGACAAAATTCCGGACCGGCCAGGCCGGTTAGGCTAGTCATAGTCAGGCCGGTCAGGAAAATCCAAAAAATTCTATTTTGATGTGATGATCCAAAAACAAAGAAGATCACACTAGTCAGTTGAACAAAATTCAGGACCGGCAAGGCCGGTCAGGCTAGTCATGCCCGTCAGGAAAACCTAAAAAATCCTAATTTTGTGTGGTAATCCAAAAAACATAGAAGAACACATCGGTCAGGCGAATAAAATTCTGAACTGGCACGACCGATCAGGCCTGTTATGCCGGTCAGGAAAACCGAAAAATTTCTAATTTGTTGTGGTGATCAAAAAAACAAAGAAGCCCAAAGCGGTCCGATGAAAAAAATTCCTGACCGACCGGACCGTTCAGGCCGGTCATTCTGGTCTGGAAAACACAAAAAATTTTACTTTATGTGGTGATCCAAAAAAACAAAGAAGATCACACCGGTCAGTTGAACAAAATTCCGGACCGGCAAGCACGGTCAGGCTAGTCATAGTCAGGCCGGTCAGGAAAACCCAAAAAATTCTACTCTGATGTGCTGATCCCAAAACAAAAAAGATCACACCGGTCAGTTGAACTAAATTCACGACCGACAAGGCCTGTCAGGCTGGTCATGTCGGTCAGTAAAACCTAAAAAAACCTAATTTTGTGTGGTAATCCAAAAAACATAGAATAACACATCGGTCAGGCGAATAAAATTCTGGACTGGCACGACCGATCAGGCCAGTTATGCCGGTCAGGAAAACCGAAAATTTTCTAATTGGCTGTGGTGATCGAAAAAATAAAGAAGCCCAATGTGGTCTGGTGAAAAAAATTCCGGACCATTTAGGCCAGTCATGCCGGTCAGGAAAACCCAAAAAATTCTGCTTTATGTGGTGATCCAAAAAACAAACAAGATCACACCGGTCAGTTGGACAAAATTCCGGACCGGCCAGGCCGGTTAGGCTAGTCATAGTCAGGCCGGTCAGGAAAATCCAAAAAATTCTATTTTGATGTGATGATCCAAAAAACAAAGAAGATCACACTAGTCAGTTGAACAAAATTCAGGACCGGCAAGGCCGGTCAGGCTAGTCATGCCCGTCAGGAAAACCTAAAAAATCCTAATTTTGTGTGGTAATCCAAAAAACATAGAAGAACACATCGGTCAGGCGAATAAGATTCTGAACTGGCACGACCGATCAGGCCTGTTATGCCGGTCAGGAAAACCGAAAAATTTCTAATTTGTTGTGGTGATCAAAAAACAAAGAAGCCCAAAGCGGTCCGGTGAAAAAATTCCTGACCGACCGGACCGTTCAGGCCGGTCATTCTGGTCTGGAAAACACAAAAAATTTTACTTTATGTGGTGATCCAAAAAACAAAGAAGATCACACCGGTCAGTTGAACAAAATTCCGGACCGGCAAGCACGGTCAGGCTAGTCATAGTCTGGCCGGTCAGGAAAACCCAAAAAATTCTACTCTGATGTGCTGATCCCAAAACAAAAAAGATCACACCGGTCAGTTGAACTAAATTCACGACCGACAAGGCCTGTCAGGCTGGTCATGTCGGTCAGTAAAACCTAAAAAAACCTAATTTTGTGTGGTAATCCAAAAAACATAGAATAACACATCGGTCAGGCGAATAAAATTCTGGACTGGCACGACCGATCAGGCCAGTTATGCCGGTCAGGAAAACCGAAAATTTTCTAATTGGCTGTGGTGATCGAAAAAATAAAGAAGCCCAATGCGGTCTGGTGAAAAAAATTCCGGACCATTCAGGCCAGTCATGCCGGTCAGGAAAACCCAAAAAATTCTGCTTTATGTGGTGATCCAAAAAACAAACAAGATCACACCGGTCAGTTGGACAAAATTCCGGACCGGCCAGGCCGGTTAGGCTAGTCATAGTCAGGCCGGTCAGGAAAATCCAAAAAATTCTATTTTGATGTGATGATCCAAAAACAAAGAAGATCACACTAGTCAGTTGAACAAAATTCAGGACCGGCAAGGCCGGTCAGGCTAGTCATGCCCGTCAGGAAAACCTAAAAAATCCTAATTTTGTGTGGTAATCCAAAAAACATAGAAGAACACATCGGTCAGGCGAATAAGATTCTGAACTGGCACGACCGATCAGGCCTGTTATGCCGGTCAGGAAAACCGAAAAATTTCTAATTTGTTGTGGTGATCAAAAAAACAAAGAAGCCCAAAGCGGTCCGGTGAAAAAAATTCCTGACCGACCGGACCGTTCAGGCCGGTCATTCTGGTCTGGAAAACACAAAAAATTTTACTTTATGTGGTGATCCAAAAAAACAAAGAAGATCACACCGGTCAGTTGAACAAAATTCCGGACCGGCAAGCACGGTCAGGCTAGTCATAGTCAGGCCGGTCAGGAAAACCCAAAAATTCTACTCTGATGTGCTGATCCCAAAACAAAAAAGATCACACCGGTCAGTTGAACTAAATTCACGACCGACAAGGCCTGTCAGGCTGGTCATGTCGGTCAGTAAAACCTAAAAAAACCTAATTTTGTGTGGTAATCCAAAAAACATAGAATAACACATCGGTCAGGCGAATAAAATTCTGGACTGGCACGACCGATCAGGCCAGTTATGCCGGTCAGGAAAACCGAAAATTTTCTAATTGGCTGTGGTGATCGAAAAAATAAAGAAGCCCAATGTGGTCTGGTGAAAAAAATTCCGGACCATTTAGGCCAGTCATGCCGGTCAGGAAAACCCAAAAAATTCTGCTTTATGTGGTGATCCAAAAAACAAACAAGATCACACCGGTCAGTTGGACAAAATTCCGGACCGGCCAGGCCGGTTAGGCTAGTCATAGTCAGGCCGGTCAGGAAAATCCAAAAAATTCTATTTTGATGTGATGATCCAAAAAACAAAGAAGATCACACTAGTCAGTTGAACAAAATTCAGGACCGGCAAGGCCGGTCAGGCTAGTCATGCCCGTCAGGAAAACCTAAAAAATCCTAATTTTGTGTGGTAATCCAAAAAACATAGAAGAACACATCGGTCAGGCGAATAAGATTCTGAACTGGCACGACCGATCAGGCCTGTTATGCCGGTCAGGAAAACCGAAAAATTTCTAATTTGTTGTGGTGATCAAAAAAACAAAGAAGCCCAAAGCGGTCCGGTGAAAAAAATTCCTGACCGACCGGACCGTTCAGGCCGGTCATTCTGGTCTGGAAAACACAAAAAATTTTACTTTATGTGGTGATCCAAAAAAACAAAGAAGATCACACCGGTCAGTTGAACAAAATTCCGGACCGGCAAGCACGGTCAGGCTAGTCATAGTCTGGCCGGTCAGGAAAACCCAAAAAATTCTACTCTGATGTGCTGATCCCAAAACAAAAAAGATCACACCGGTCAGTTGAACTAAATTCACGACCGACAAGGCCTGTCAGGCTGGTCATGTCGGTCAGTAAAACCTAAAAAAACCTAATTTTGTGTGGTAATCCAAAAAACATAGAATAACACATCGGTCAGGCGAATAAATTCTGGACTGGCACGACCGATCAGGCCAGTTATGCCGGTCAGGAAAACCGAAAATTTTCTAATTGGCTGTGGTGATCGAAAAAATAAAGAAGCCCAATGCGGTCTGGTGAAAAAAATTCCGGACCATTCAGGCCAGTCATGCCGGTCAGGAAAACCCAAAAATTCTGCTTTATGTGGTGATCCAAAAAACAAACAAGATCACACCGGTCAGTTGGACAAAATTCCGGACCGGCCAGGCCGGTTAGGCTAGTCATAGTCAGGCCGGTCAGGAAAATCCAAAAAATTCTATTTTGATGTGATGATCCAAAAAACAAAGAAGATCACACCAGTCAGTTGAACAAAATTCAGGACCGGCAAGGCCGGTCAGGCTAGTCATGCCCGTCAGGAAAACCTAAAAAATCCTAATTTTGTGTGGTAATCCAAAAAACATAGAAGAACACATCGGTCAGGCGAATAAATTCTGAACTGGCACGACCGATCAGGCCTGTTATGCCGGTCAGGAAAACCGAAAAATTTCTAATTTGTTGTGGTGATCAAAAAAACAAAGAAGCCCAAAGCGGTCCGGTGAAAAAAATTCCTGACCGACCGGACCGTTCAGGCCGGTCATTCTGGTCTGGAAAACACAAAAAATTTTACTTTATGTGGTGATCCAAAAAACAAAGAAGATCACACCGGTCAGTTGAACAAAATTCCGGACCGGCAAGTACGGTCAGGCTAGTCATAGTCAGGCCGGTCAGGAAAACCCAAAAAATTCTACTCTGATGTGCTGATCCCAAAACAAAAAAGATCACACCGGTCAGTTGAACTAAATTCAGGACCGACAAGGCCTGTCAGGCTGGTCATGTCGGTCAGTAAAACCTAAAAAAACCTAATTTTGTGTGGTAATCCAAAAAACATAGAATAACACATCGGTCAGGCGAATAAAATTCTGGACTGGCACGACCGATCAGGCCAGTTATGCCGGTCAGGAAAACCGAAAATTTTCTAATTGGCTGTGGTGATCGAAAAAATAAAGAAGCCCAATGCGGTCTGGTGAAAAAAATTCCAGACCATTCAGGCCAGTCATGCCGGTCAGGAAAACCCAAAAATTCTGCTTTATGTGGTGATCCAAAAAACAAACAAGATCACACCGGTCAGTTGGACAAAATTCCGGACCGGTCAGGCCGGTTAGGCTAGTCATAGTCAGGCCGGTCAGGAAAATCCAAAAAATTCTATTTTGATGTGATGATCCAAAAACAAAGAAGATCACACCAGTCAGTTGAACAAAATTCAGGACCGGCAAGGCCGGTCAGGCTAGTCATGCCCGTCAGGAAAACCTAAAAAATCCTAATTTTGTGTGGTAATTAAAAAACATAAAAGAACACATCGGTCAGGCGAATAAAATTCTGAACTGGCACGACCGATCAGGCCTGTTATGCCGGTCAGGAAAACCGAAAAATTTCTAATTTGTTGTGGTGATCAAAAAAACAAAGAAGCCCAAAGCGGTCCGGTGAAAAAAATTCCTGACCGACCGGACCGTTCAGGCCGGTCATTCTGGTCTGGAAAACACAAAAATTTTACTTTATGTGGTGATCCAAAAAAACAAAGAAGATCACACCGGTCAGTTGAACAAAATTCCGGACCGGCAAGTACGGTCAGGCTAGTCATAGTCAGGCCGGTCAGGAAACCCAAAAATTCTACTCTGATGTGCTGATCCCAAAACAAAAAGATCACACCGGTCAGTTGAACTAAATTCAGGACCGACAAGGCCTGTCAGGCTGGTCATGTCGGTCAGTAAACCTAAAAAAACCTAATTTTGTGTGGTAATCCAAAAACATAGAATAACACATCGGTCAGGCGAATAAAATTCTGGACTGGCACGACCGATCAGGCCAGTTATGCCGGTCAGGAAAACCGAAAATTTTCTAATTGGCTGTGGTGATCGAAAAATAAAGAAGCCCAATGCGGTCTGGTGAAAAAAATTCCAGACCATTCAGGCCAGTCATGCCGGTCAGGAAAACCCAAAAATTCTGCTTTATGTGGTGATCCAAAAACAACAAGATCACACCGGTCAGTTGGACAAAATTCCGGACCGGTCAGGCCGGTTAGGCTAGTCATAGTCAGGCCGGTCAGGAAATCCAAAAATTCTATTTTGATGTGATGATCCAAAAAACAAAGAAGATCACACCAGTCAGTTGAACAAAATTCAGGACCGGCAAGGCCGGTCAGGCTAGTCATGCCCGTCAGGAAAACCTAAAAAATCCTAATTTTGTGTGGTAATTAAAAAAACATAAAGAACACATCGGTCAGGTGAATAAAATTCTGCACTGGCACGACCGATCAGGCCTGTTATGCCGGTCAGGAAAACCGAAAATTATAATTGTTGTGCTGATCAAAAAAAATAAAGAAGCCCAAAGCGGTCCGGTGAAAAAAAATTCCGGACAGAACGGACCGTTCAGGCCAGTTATGCCGGTCAGGGAAAACCTAAAAAAATTCTACTTTGATGTGGTGATCCAAAAAACAAAAAAGATCACAACCGGTTAGTTGAACAAATGCAGGACCGGCAAGGCCGTCATGCTGGTCATGTCGGTCAGAAAACCTAAAAAAACCTAATTTTTGTGGTAATCCAAAAACATGAAGACACATCGGTCAGTGAATAAAATTCTGGACTGGCACGACCGATCAGGTCTGTTATGCCGGTCAGGAATTAAGAAGCACTTCTGAGATTGGAGAATCAACTTGTTTGGCATTTAGAGCAACTATCTGTTTTGTGTTTTGAGTTTTTCTTTTTGTTTGTTGTGTTTTATGTTTATTTTGGCATCACTCGAGGACGAGCAATGATTTAAGTTTGGGGGTGTGATAACTCTATGAAATAGAGTTATTTAACATGTTTTTAAGCTTATTATTATTGTTATTTCAAGATAATATGCCTTATTTTTAGTATTTATACAATATTAATTAGTTTGTTTTAGTTGGAGAATAGGTTAAAATAATTAGTTAATTTTAGTTTATTCTGGAACAGTTATCGTATTTCTGATTTTTGTTTTTGTTTCAGTGGACCGGCGCTGTCAATGGAGGGAAGACCCAGTGGATTAGAAGGCTTATCATGGTTTATAGCTGAAAATCGTAACTTTGCTGCAAGCAATGCTACAGCATGGATGCAGCAAAGTGATCTAATGGCATAATTGGAATAAAGCATGTGGACCAATCAGACTTTACAGCTGGCAAAGATTCATTTATTCATTAATGGTGTACGACAGCTGTGGGAAAAAGTTACCAAATTGAGTGAAACCAAAGGCACGTGGAGCTAGGGTAAAGTGGGGGGTCTTTGCAATAAAAAGAAAAGTGAACGAGGAGCTGAAGGCAGCCGATCGGGGAGTGAAACAGACGCCGAAAAACAGACCAGCAGAAAAAAGAAAGAGAGAGATTGAAGACTCAGGGGACAGGAGGGAGATTCGGCTTGCACGGCTGGGGACTCTTGGCGAGAGAAAGGAATTTCATTTGTGCGAAGATCTTTCCAATTTTTTCCTCTAGTCTTTCTGATTCTTTTTAATCTTTCGTTCTTGTTTTTGGAATGTTGAATATGTGGATGGAAATCTAATATGGGTGTTTTCTGTATTTCGAAACATGAACTAAACTTTTTAGCTAAGATTATAGATGATCCGAGGTTGCAATGATAATATAAATTTTGATTTAATTGTTCAGTGATGTTTATTCGGTTTATTCAAGTGTGTTTCATTGTTTAACTTTTATTGATTGACTGGCCATCGATTGATAGAGTACTTAAACGAAATTAATTCTGGGAAGGTTAATTTTGGTTAGATTAAACTTGAATAATATGAACAAATGATATAGGAATATATTGTTTACTCGTACAACATATTAAAATTGATGCTTAATGTTATGTTTGGAAAACTGAGATGCATAAGGATATGTTAATTTTGGTTTGAAAAATTAGAAGCACAACATCTTTCGGAAGAGGATAGTGCAAGATTTTAGTTGACTGGATAACTTTGCTGCAGCATTTTCTATAGCATTTGTAGACAGATTTGCAACTAAGGGAAAATCTATATCCTGGCTATCATCTTGTTAATCACTCTCTAAGCCTTTGAATTCTGTTTCGTTTAATTCCTTTGTTTCATTATTTTTAATTGAATTTTTTTATTTTATTTAATTTTTATAATTTTAGTATACAAATCAACTCTTATTTCGTTACAAAACAATTGTTTTCTGTAATTCATTTCTGATAATTCAATCCTGTGGATACGATACTCTACTTACTACTATATTACTTGTTCGATTACGTGCACTTGCGTAGTATTTTCGCATACATATTTTTGGCGAACAAGTTTTTGGCGCCGTTGCCGGGGATTGATATTATTGAAAAGTGCTATTATAGAAATCAATTATTTTCCTTTTAATTTGCTATTCTTTATTTAATTAAACTCTGATTTTTGTCTTTGCAGGTGTGGTTTTCTTGCATGAACAGGCCGAGGGACGCAGATTTAGTTCCCCTTGATCCAGAAATTGAAAGAACTTTCAGAGCAAGAAGAAGAGAACAACTAGGTGCTGCTAGAATGGAAGGAAGGGCTGAAGGTGTAGGAGGAAATAACGTTGCCAACAATGCTGCAGCAATCGCAGATGATAGAGACAGAGCAATAAGGGATTATGCTGTCCCTATGTTGCACGGGCTGCATCCTAGCATTGTTCGACCAGAAATTCAAGCCCAACACTTTGAGTTGAAGCCGGTGATGTTTCAAATGCTCCAAACAGTGGGTCAATTCAGCGGGATGCCTACTGAAGATCCTCATTTGCACTTGAGATTGTTTATGGAAGTGAGTGATTCTTTCAAGCTTCATGGTGTAACTGAAGAAGCGCTTCGACTCAAGTTATTTCCTTATTCTCTACGAGACAGAGCTAGAGCTTGGTTGAACTCTTTACCACCGGATTCTGTAACAACGTGGAATGATTTGGCTGAGAGATTTTTGGTGAAGTATTTCCCTCCGAACAAAAATGCCAAACTACGGAATGACATCACATCGTTTCAGCAAGTCGATGGAGAGGCTCTTTATGAAGCATGGGAGCGCTTTAAAGAATTGCTCAGAAAATGCCCGTACCATGGACTTCCCCATTGGATTCAAATGGAGACTTTTTATAATGGACTTAATGCACAAACTCGGAGTATGGTAGATGCATCTGCCAATGGAGCCCTTTTGATGAAGTCCTACAATGAAGCCTACGAGATTTTGGAGAGGATGTCAAACAACAATTACCAGTGGCCGACAGAGAGAGTTTCTACGGGAAGGCGTGTCGCGGGAGTTCATGAGGTAGATGCAGTCACAGCTTTGACAGCTCAAGTATCGTCATTGTCCAACATCTTGAAGTCTATGAATATGGCAACAGGGGCAAGTTCGGTGCAAGCAGTCGAAGCGGTGTGTGTTTATTGCATGAGGGTCATTCATTTGATAGTTGTCCAGCCAACCCAGCCTCGGTTTGTTATGTAAACAATTACAACAGGAATAACAACCCATATTCCAACACTT
>JAINRH010000325.1:0-17683 GCA_025413025.1 Ficus hispida
AATCCTGTTTGTCCTGTTGGAATTATCACAAACAACGTTCCTTAAAGAATATGTCATATATATGACTTTCTTAATGTGAAAAGGAAAAAGAAAAAAAAAAAAATTCTACATATGAATGTAAAGGTAACACTATTATATTAAGCGCTATTTCCAAGATATAACGAAGAAACTTCTAATGGACAAGGTTCTACAAAAGACAAATGCAAAAGGGACAAAGAGTTCATTGACTTTAAAAGTTCTTATTTTTATTAATTGTTAGTCTTTTTTTATTCCATTGTGACTGACTCAACATGCAGGAACTAGGGAAGATGTTTAAGTAGGAGTTTCAAGTTTAAAACTGAAAGTGTTGTATTTTATTTTTAATAAATAAGAGTAACAAATCTTATAATGTATAAGGGATAACAAAAAAAAAAAAAAAAAAAAAAAAAACCTCTTTAAATGTGATTATTAGTTCAGATATTACAACCTGGAGTAAAAAGGCCAAATGTTCTTTGCCTTACATGTGGAATATGATGACTAGTTATATTTATTCCAAAGTGGAATGTTTTAACTCTAGAAACATGTCAAAAATTTATAGGCTAAAACACTATTTGTCAGCTGATTTTTTTTTTCTTTTTTTTGCAGAAGAAATGAGGCCCATTTAGAGTTTCCAATTGAGAGGGAATGTGTTTGAGCAAGAATCAGGTTACGTGGCATTTTTCATATATACTAGTTGTATTACACGTGTAAAATGCGTGTGAAATAAGCAAACAAAGCAACGTAAAGCAAAAGCAAAAATCAAAACAAAAAAACAAATAAAAAAAATCACGTGACGTTAATTAGGCCATTACATAAGTAGTTATATAGTGATAACATGATTATCACATGAAAATATTGAAGTTCGAATGAAAACCGCATTCGTGCTTTTTAAATAAGGATAGGAGATTATACGTCACTTATACTTTTACATAGGCTGGCAGTGAGATTAGGCCCAATACATAAATGTAACGCCCCCTTTAGCATAACAAGGTCAAGTTGGAGTTTTTGGAGGCTATTTTATATTTCTATGGCCCAGAAAAACCAGCCAAGACCAAAGACCAATAACCCAATATCAACTACGCTAAGCTTAGGATCCGTTTGAGCACGAACTGGAGTTAGAATTTTAAAAATATTTTTATTGAAAATAAATGAATGATTGAAAATATACGTTTAATTAAAAATGAACTTTGATAATTAAAAGAATAAAATTTAAAATGTATTTGAAAAAAAAAAGTAATATTATGGATCTTATTCGTTCGTTTTGTTATTCTATGTAATTTAATAAAAAAATTTATTTTACTTCGACTTGAAAAAATAAGGTGAATTTAAAATTTGAGGTTTTTTAATAATGAAATTGAGAGATTTGGATATGTAAACAGTGAAATTGGTTTATAAAAAAAAAAAAAAAAAAAAAAAGATAAAAAAACCATTTGGGAAATTCCAACTGAAGTGGAGGTTCCAAATATGTCCTTAACAAAGTAGGTTCAGATGAAGACTCCTATTGGGCCTTTCTCATCGTCACAAAAACTAAAGCAGGCTTTAAAGCTTCGTGGCATGACATTGGGAAGACCAATTTTGAAGAACTTGCTAGATTTTTTTTTTTTTTTTTAAGGGATTGGTGATGCGCTCGCATCCTAGTGAATATTGGATGATCTCACTGATCGCACCGACAAGATGAAAGGATTCTAACCTTAGGTTTTCGTTAGTGAATAGACCCCACACTTCAAAGGTGGACATTATATATATATATATATATATATATATATATATATTATAGAGAAAACAATCTCTAGTGGTTTATCCTCACATTCTCCAACTAATGTCCTTAGAGTTCTCTATATTACTTTTAGGTTAAATCTGACATATAGACAGAAATTATTGAACATTTCTTATCTTGAAAAAGTTTAATTAACTGAGGGTCGTTAAGGATCAGTCAATTCAATTAGACACGTCAAACAACACAAATGATTCATGTGGATAATGGCAAAATTTCCAAAATATTTGATATTGCAAAATCATAATCTCTTATGACAAAGGAGGTCATTTTTTACAAACAAAAATATATTGCAGCAGGCGTGACAATGGTCATAAGGAAGCTTAATTAATACCATTGTTTTTTAGCTTCTTGAACCTAAACCACACCCACAAAAAAAAAAATAATAATAAAAAATAAAAAAAAAGAAAAGAGAGAGGGGCATGCGTGAAATCATTTTATTTAGGGTCCCAAGAATCATTCTTGTCATGCACACACCATAAACTTCCTCCCAAAGATGAGAGAATGTAATAACTTCTTGTTTTTGCGGCACGCTGGTAAAACTTTCACTCTAATGTATTATATATCTCTACTTTTAGGGAAAGGATGGGCAATATAATAACCAATTCCGTAAGGATACAAAAACATGGTTAAAACATTGAGGGTATGATTGGTAGAGTTTTTACTTTTACTTTTAGCTATTAGAAGAGGAGAAGTAAAACTGTACTTTTCAGTAAGTATTGATAACAAAGAGTTTTGAGATCAAAATGATCTTTCAAGTTTTGTAATGAGTAACGAAAACGTTAAAATAAAGTTTATAACATCTAATTTAATTTTGTTACAAGTTTTAATGTCTATTCAGAAGAGCTTTTATCAAAAGTACATTTTTGCCTTTAACAAGAATCACTTCTGGAGACTGAAAATTCTTTTGACAGATTATCCATACACCTCCAGAAGCTGCTTTGAACCTAGGAAACTAAAAGCAGCTTCTAGAAAACTCTACCAACAAGCCCTGATTGAGTGGAATTAGAAAAATTATCTCTCTTGTTATTTTATTAGAGTCTTCTTGGACTAAGTTGAAATAATAAACTAGAAATCTAATATATTAAAATCCGTTAACATTATATATTTTGTTTCATTATAATACTATATGATGTTTAGAAATACGTAATATTGATAGAGATATCATATCGAAAAGGATTCAAATAATAATTATTGTGTATAGATTTTGATAAAATGTATGTACTTTGTGTATATATATTTTTTTTCATGTTAAAGTACCATATTGAGTATGTTACACAAAATAATGGAATCAACTTTACTTGTGCTTATAATGTGCAGCATCAAGTGCCTTTGAGTGCTGCATAATGCCGCTAAAATTGTGGCTGTTAGATATCTCTAGAGGCCCCCAACCAATATGTGCTAGTCCCATTCCTTAAATCTTTCTTGATGTAAAGAAAGAAGAAGAAGAAAAAAAAAAAGGAGTGGTAAGAAAAGAAGCATTGAAAAAGAAAAGAGGTACCTCTGTGAGGGAGAAAAAAAAAAAAAAAAGAAAAGTTGAGTCATGGTAAATGATATTTGACCCATTTTCCACCTAAATGTTTCATTTCTCTTTTCCCCAATTATAACTTTGAATTTTGATAATATTGTCAACATGAATTTTATGGTGGGGAAGGCTTTTTTTACTATTGATTTTAATAGTCTAACTTATAAATATCATGTTAAAATTGTGTTTCATTTAGACAGAAATGTTTTTACTAATAATTAAGTTGTAGAATTTAACTTCCGTTTGATAAGTTAGTTAAGATGAAATTTTTAAGTTTAAGTTGGTGATTTTTTAAAAATTATTATTAATTATAGAAAAAAAATTAAAATAAAAAATACAGTTTAATTATAATAAATATTAATACAAACATAATCTTAATCAAATTATTAGAAAATTTGCTCTACTGACAGCGAAAAGAGTTAAAATAGCTTCTCTCTTTTTTTTTTTTTTTTTTTAACCGTAGAAATCTCACATTTGACTAGTAAGAGTACATGCTTGTAAGAGAAGTCTTGTCCCTCACTCAGGTAGCTTTTAACTAATCCAAGCAAAAGTTAAAGAAAGCAAAAGAAATTTAGACCATAATTGGGGTTGAGAGAGGGAGAACTTCCATTAAGTGGTCCATTAAATGGGTTACAGAATGTAAAAAAAGACCATTGAAAAAAAGCTTGTTTTTTGCAATCATTTAAATTTAGGGATCCAACGTTCGAAAGTGGACCCCATTGGCTTTTGCCCTCTTATTCATTTCAAAAAATAAGTAATAAATAAAATAAAAAAAATAAAAACATACGTATACTTTCATCTTTGCCTTTATTCCATGAAGAAGAATGTGAACCAACCACCACTTTCTTTATCTGCTTGATACCTTTTCTACCATGAGGACAAATAGGTCATTTTCCATCATTTATATAATATATATATATATATTTTTTTTCATTTATATATTACTTTTCGCATGGACCACACTGAAATTGGAAAATATGATTTAAAAATGAATAATTAATTGGTTTTTCAAGGAGAATCTGCTGAGATTTGTCATGAGCCTATTTTCTTCTTTACCAAGCGCGAAGAATAGATAGTTTATATGAGAAATATTTGTCAATTCTACTCTAATAAAAGGTTTTTTCACAAAACTAATAAATTTGTACATGGTCGTTTCCGTTTCTATGCCATCAACCCGGACCGAACCGGGTAGTAATTATACTTTAATTATAAAACATAATGGTCGTCTAATTCTTTTAAGTTCAAATGGTTTGTCTTCATTTTTCATAAAAGATAATCCTAACTCTATAAATATAAAACATGCATTGTAATATGATATTTTTCTACCTAATAATGAATTGGAAAAATGTAACAGTAGTGTATGGTAAGTAACTCCTTATTGCAAAGCTAATACTATCTAAACAAATATCATGTTACATCTTATTTTCATATGATACATTTAAAAGTAAAGGGAATTAAATCATTATTCTTTGTATAAACACTTTTTGTAAAGTATAATAACAAGAAATTCAGTATTATAGACCAATATATTACACAATTCTACATTCATTACTTTTACCCCATCCATATCTATATATTACAGTGGGAGATTGGTCCTTTACAATGACGGAAACCAGACTCATACTATGCATTTGTATTAAATTTGTTTTGTTCGATATTTAAATTTAATTCTAACTAAATTGTACTTTTCATATTTATTTTTATCTTTTCTGAAAATCAACAATATTTATAATTAGTTTTTAAAAGATAACTAATTTCAATTTAAAAATTTATATCCAACGGCGAATAAATGTAAATTAGTCAAATATATCATCTTAAGGGTTTGTCTCACATACAGTTACCATAAGATTAAAACAATTAAAGCCGTTACCTATCAGGTTTGACGATATTAACATAATTTCATGTTGGTGTAAGCATAATATAGAATATTAAACGTTAAATATCTTATATTTACTTCTTTTTTTTTTTTTTTTCCTTCTTTTCTTTATGGTTCAACAACTTACACCAAGCACAAACAATATTCAATAAAGCCACAACTTCTAATGTATTATTAATCATAAATTATCAATGTTCATTACAATAAGATTGTTGGGATATCTGATATGAAGTTTTAAAGATTGATTGGAAATGCATGTTTTAGGGGAAACTTTTTAAAAACTATTGATATAGAAATAATACAAAATTAAAAATAAAAAATATAAAATAATCGTATCTTGTTTGTCTCGTTGATACGAGTAATTAACATAAAAATCATCTCATTCGATTTAAATGAAAAATATAAATTTTTAAAATTTAAATTTTTAAAAAGTAAACTATAAAATTATTATATATAGAATTGATATTTTGAAATCTAAATAATAAATATTATAGAAACTGGAGCCAAATGGGCCTTAAACATTTGTTAAATGACATTACTACGGTAACAGAAACGACACTAGCCAAGCGAGTCAAACCCTTATATTAATGATTATCTTTACTTCGCTAATTCTACAGTAAAGTAATTGATCTCCAATTATGTATCAACCAGATCATGACAAAGAACAATCAAAGTAACAATTTGAATGGACCAGATTTAGCATCATGGTTGATGGGTCAAAGCACAAGATCAGTAGCTACCAGTAACGGCCATATGTGTTGGTGAACGACATATAATAGTATAATCTATATATATAAATATTTCGTGTAGGGACAACCCACGCAAACATAAAATATGCAGACCAAAGAGCAAACTTTTTAAAGCAAATAGCCTTATATTAGTGCCATCATTTTGGCCAATCCTGCACCCAGTCAAAGGTCCCACATGTGAAGAAGACCGGACACGTGGCACGACACGATTAGTTTCCCTTGTCACCACTTGGAGGGGGCCAAAAAAAAAAAAAAAAACAAAAAGTCAAAATCCCCAAAAAAAAAAAACCATGTCCATGCCATGCCCTCTTTTGAATTCTGTCCGGTGGTCTACCGTTCTTTGACAATCCCTTGTGAAATGTTAGGGCCTGTTTGGAACACAAATTATAGTTGACGTTTTGGAGGGGGTTTTTTTTCTCTCTCTCTCTCTCTAAATTAGAAATGAATGAATATTTAAAAATATGTGTTTAGTTAAAATATAAATTAAAGATGAATAATGCAAAAATCTAAAATGTGTTTGGAGAAAATTTACAATAGGAATTTTATTTCATTTATCTTATCGTTATGAGTATTTAGACACAAAAATTAACTCATTTATATTTGAAATAAAAAATTATGAACTTTTAAATTTTGAGTATTTTGGAAATGAAAGAGAGAAAAATAGATGTGGATTTAGAATTAAATTGTGAAAACGAATGACTTATAAAAAAATAGATAACCAAAATTCAACTACGTTGGAACACCAAACGGCCCCTTAAGGGGGAGTTTGGTTGGATGGTTCAAATCATCCAACTCAACTTTTTTTTTTGTCTTTTTTCCAAAAAGTTTTTGTCTTTTTCTCAAAAATTTTTTTGTCGTTTTTGAAAATTCAAAAAAATTTACTATTGAAACTTAAAAATCTCAACTCAAACTACTCCACCAAACACCCCCTAGTTTTTTTTTTTTTTTTTTTTTTTTTTTCACAAATAGGTGACTTATATGTATAGGATAGTTCTAGATCATCAGATCACACAACAAAATTAGACAAAAAAAAAAATAGTGTACAAAATTAACAGTTTTTAGTGAAAATCAGGAGGTCTAAAATCGCATCATATATATATATTTTTGTGTGTGCTGTTATTATACCGTAGAATTCTCCTAAAACGAATGTACTAACACCGTTAATGCACTGTGGCTACGCCACATGGTGTCATTGCACTCTTTTTTTTTTTTTTTTTTTTTTTTTAATTTTGAAACCATTTAGATAGAGAAACCAACGTTGCAATTTCAGTCTCTTTTAACATTTCTTCTTCCTTAAACTCTCTCTCTCTCTCTCTCTCTCTTTCTTACACAAGAGCATTTATTGAGCTGCACTAGATTTGTGAACGCTCATTCACTCAACACACGAGAATTTGCTTCATCCTTCTTCTTCTTCTTCCATTTCTGGTTAGATCAATCTAAAGTTTTACTACAAACTTAAATTTCCAACTACATTAGCTAGCTCTTTCTTTCTTTTTTTCTCTTCTTTCTCTCACTTTCCGGCTTCTTTCAGAATTTCATCAAGACCTTCAAAGGTAAGAACTTCAACATTCATTGCTCTTTTTCATATTTCTAAACTTCATTTGTTATGTTGAGTTTAGTGTATGATCAATGGCTCCAAAAATGGAAGTGTTTTCGGTCGTCCTACCGCTACTTTTTACCCTGTCGTCTCTGCCGCTCCACCGCCATGAACCACAAATACAATACTGATTTAAGCATCGGATGTCCTTATCAGGTTAGCGAACCGGTAGAGACCGACAGGGTAACCAATTTGTTTGGGAGAACCACTCCAACACTTCCTTCTTTCTTTAGTATGTGATATATTATTTTTGTTCCCTAGAAAATGATTCTCCTTGTCTAGTGCCTTCATCTCCGTGTCAGATTTTAGTGTGACAGAGCTTTTTGTCTTGTCTTCATTCATTCTTTTTTTCAAATTTTGCAGTTCTATTGTTAAATAGAGCCAAGAAAAAAAAAAAAAAGAAAGAAAGAAAGAAATGCCACAAGAGAGCAACTCAAATGCAATATTCACATCTCCTTGCAAGAACATGAGAGGACTAAAATTACTAGCCTCCAATACTGAGGCTCCATTTGCATACAATGAAGAGATTATAAACGACTATGAATTGGCTCATAGAAAAAGCAGAAGAAGCAGGTACTCATATTACACACACACACATATAATATATATATAACTGTTCTACAAATCTATTAGCTTTTTGCAGCTAGTATTTCTCACCAAAATAATTTTTTACTTGAAAACTAGAAATGAAAAATTTTTACATGGAGAAATAAATTGAAATGGGATAGACTCTCCTAATTCCAGATGTTCTTTGTAATTTTTTTTTTGCTGGAATATTCTTTGTTTGTAATACATAACGTATTTGTTTTGTTTTGTTTTTTTTTTTTTTCTGGTCCTCTCTTTTTTGACTAAGAATGCTTTAGGTTCTTTTGGAGGGAGAAAAGAAATAGTACAACATAACTTACATAGAGTTGAAATTTAAAAGAGTAATACTATTACCGTGCTGGTTGTGTCAATACCATGATTCACAATGTGTGAGGCCTTTTTACTTATCACGACGATAGATTTATATATGAATCTATATAATGAATAATGGTACTCAATATTGGATATCTTATTTCTTCTTCTTTTTTTTTTTTGGTTGAAAATAATGATCTTAATTAATCAATCACTTTGTGTTAATGTGACCCACCAAAAAGTAGGGCCATATAAAGCTTAATATTAGAACTATATGGTTGTTATTTTATTTTTATTTTTACTTTTAATTTGGAAGATGACCTTTAAAATGTGGTCCGGTAGACCTACATTTTTTGTGTTCTTAATTAATTTGGTGTGGGAATAAAGATTACAGCCCATGATAGCTATGAGTGGTCTCGCCAACACTCAATTACTTAAATTGAAAAAGGTTGATAAGGTGAGGAATATAAACTAAAGTGGTTTAAAGAAGATTGATTTTAATGATTGGTTTGATCTTATTAAGCCTAAAGAAAATGTTTCTTTAGCATATATTATGGATCTCGTATAGCAATAATTATGTCCACCATTATAGCACCTTTTCTAGGCTAGAACTAACCAACAGAATGAATAACAAATATTCATTTATTGACATTTACTAAATGTCGAGTATATTTCTAAAAAAACTTACGGTTAGAATTGTATTTTAATTTAATAATAATACAATAAGTATTACTGTTTAGTCTTATATTCAACTTTTAATACATGATCTATAATAAAAATAATTGTACATTACGCGTTGTTAATTTTTAACGTGGATACTTAGTCTAAACATATCAAGAAGAGAGACGAAAAAGGCCGTAATGAAATAGAACCAAACTTACCCTATTCTGCTCTGTTTTCCCCTGTTTCCCCTGTTTCTTATTTCAATGTATGTATTTGAGCATGTAATTTGGAACTAATCTGAAAAGCTAACTGAATTTTTTCCCCTAGAAATTTGATAAACTTTCTTATGGTAGTTCATGAAATACAAATTCGATGCATTCAAATTTCGGGTGACAGAGTAAGAAGAATCTCAAAAATTCCAATTAGTTCTCGTATTAAATATTTGAAAGTGAAAGAAATTTGATGGAAGAAAGGATTTAAATGTCTCAAAATAAGAGAGGGAACACATACGGAAAAAAAAAAAAAAAACATTTAGTAACATGTATTATTGACTTCTATTTCAGTCCTTCAATCTACTCTAGTGTATCAAACAAAGAAAGCTAAGACTGGATACCAAAAATTTTCCACAAATGCGAATCCCGATGCTTATTGTATACTTAGAGTGTTTGGTTCACCCACTCAAACTATCCAACTCAATTTTTTTGTCTTTTTCCTAAAAAGTTTATCTTTTTCCCAAAAAGTTTTTTGTCTTTTCTGAAAAATTCAAAAAATTGACTATTAAACTTAAAAATCCCAACTCAAACTATTCCACCAAACACCCCCTTACTTTTTCGCTAAGAAATTTGTACATGGATTTAACAGGATATGTTTTGTTTGGTTTAGCTTCAAGAGTACCGAAGCCGCACAATGGCTGAGACAGATGGACCAAGCGCCTCCGAAACACTTTACAAAGAGCCGTCCGAAGAAGAGTTCTGCCTTGCACTTAGAAATGGCCCATTCCTGCAACGTCCTCAACAAAGTTAACCCTGGTGCTGTTTCGAAGGTTAGTACTTCACTCAATGAACATTCTTCGTACTTTGCACATATGTTGCGTCGATTAGGTCGTAAGTTCAAACACCTCTAATTGCGCTCTCTAAATTGTCATGTGAGTTGTCGTTAATATGGTTTAGGACATTGATAAACGTCGACATGTTCGGTTTGTCCAATCAATATTTTTGTATTATCGCACATTGGTCAGCTTTTTGGTGAATTAGTAAACTAAGTAGAGTTAGCTCGTTAGCTACTCTACGTGCATGCTTGAATACCACATTGCTTTCCCGTACTGATTTAAAGTTGACTTCTTTTTCCAATCCATTTCTTTCAATTATGGAAAAAGGTGGGGAAAATCCGATGATCGCTGTCCAGTCAATAGAGGGGCCGGCACAGTCGGCAATCAGTACTTGAGAACATGAGGAACTTCCTTGAGCTGTCAAAAACATGAAGCTCTTGACATTCGAAGCGTCCGATTTGGAAAAGGTGACTCAACACATCACTCCATCTTAGTCACTTTCAAATCATTATCAAACGTATTTGTTACACGAAACTGACTCTTGAGAATCAAAAATTTCGGGTTTACAGGGAGCTCATCAAGTATAGTTGTGGACTGCATTCTATGCCTCAAAGGTATTATGAATGGAAGCAGTCTGGTGGAATAGGGTTGGCGATACGGAGGACGGTCGGATCACATCCTTCCCAAAGGAGTGTCCGCCTTCTTTTGGGAGTGAGAGTACTGATGAGTCACTGGATGAATCTGAGTCCTCACAGTACGAGCAGCTCTTGAGTTTCTCCATTTCTCCAATGAGGTCTCGGCCGAGGAATCGAGAGTCGCCAATGTTCTTACCTTCCTTTTCGATCGATTTGGCCTCGGACTTCTGCAGGCTTTTCTTCAAGAGTGTGGTGATGGGTTAGAAGATTTGCCTTTGAATGCAATGGTAGGTAAGACAATTACCATTAATTAGAAACAAAATTATAAGAACAAATATGCAGCACAAAGTTTTCAATAAATAAGTGGAAAAAAACATGAATTTTATCGGACAATTTTTTTTTTTTTTAGGTTGTAGATACTTTGCTCAGTAAGGTAGTCAAGGATTTCTCGGCTTTGCTTGTGTCTCAAGGCACCCAGGTAACCGCCAATTTTTTTTTATTAGTTTCGATTTTCGGATACTTGTAAGTGGTAAATTTGACAACTAGTTTCTTTTCTTCAGCTTGGAATATTTCTGAAGAAACTATTGAAAAGTGACATCAACACTCTCTCGAAATCAGATTTCCTTGAAACCATTGCGCGATATCTTAGCCAGAGAACTAGTTTGGTGGCGAGCGATTTGGCCATGTTCTGCACGTGTGGTGGTAAACGCGAAACTGTCCGGCACATAGTGACTCACTCGCACGAGCATGCTCGGATAATCGACATTCATCAGAAACAGCTTCAAGTAAGTATTAGTCCTCTTCTTGTAAGTCATTTCAATTTCATCTCTCTAACATCTTTCCAAATTTTAACTTTGTTTCAGGAACTGAAATCGTCTTTCCTAGACACAAGAAGGGATGTAAATTTGGTACACTCAAAATGGGAAGAAGACCTCAGAATGATTGGTAAGAATCTAAAGATTTTATTCATACAAAACTATAATTCATGTGGTTAAATTGTTACTTATATTGTCATGAGTTAACTCTTTGTTTTTTGTTTTTTTTGGTTTGTTTTGTTTTAGTGCATCATGTTAAGAACTTAGAAGTGGCCTCCAGTTCCTACCAAAAAGTGCTTGAAGAAAACCGCAACCTATACAATCAAGTCCAAGACCTCAAAGGTGATTTCATATCTTTTCTCTATATATGTATGTGTATATATCTGTTCAAATATATTGAATCTTATATTTATTTATACCTTTTCAACAGGGACTATTAGAGTATATTGTAGAGTGAGACCCTTTTTGAGAGGACAATCAAGTGGGCAGTCCACAGTGGATTATATTGGAGAAAATGGGAATATAATGATTGTCAATCCCTTAAAGCAAGGAAAAGATTCAAGAAGGATATTCACATTCAACAAAGTCTTTGGAACAAATGTTACACAAGGTATTACATGTTTTTTCTTAATCTTATGTTCTAGATGACTGATCGTTCTCCTCGATAAGTTCTTGGATTCGAATCAGTTCCACCACCCTGGTAGTCAGGGTACATGGACTTGTCCATATTCCACGCTTACATCCTCGGGGTTGTCGGGATATGGCCCCCCTCTAACCTTATAACTTGTGTATTCAGAAGAAAAAAATAAAATAAAAAAAAGAGAGAAAATTTTGATCAAAGTGGTTTTCATTGCTATATGCAGAGCAAATATATGTGGACACTCAGCCACTTGTTAGATCCGTTCTGGATGGTTACAACGTTTGCATATTTGCGTATGGACAAACAGGCTCAGGGAAGACATACACTATGGTAATAGAAGTTATCTTGCTATGAATGTGCTTCGATACACACACACATATATATACATATATGTATATATTTCTGGTTTTAATCCTTTAAAACTATGGAATTCAATTCACACACCTGATATGCCTATATGTTTTTGTTCTACAGAGTGTCCTGATCTGACGACGGAGGAACGTGGGGTGTGAACTACGCGCTCTAGCGATCTTTTAAGATATCGAAGAAAGGTGCAGATTGTAAGATATGAAGTTGCAGTACAGATGATCGAAATTTATAACGAGCAAGTGAGAGACCTTTTAGTCAATGATGGCTCCAACAGAAGATATCCTTTTAAAGACAATTATTTCCATTTTTTAAAAAAATTTTTGTTTAGTAACACAACGTTCCCTGCGTCACAACTCACGTAAAGTGAGTACCACCAGACACCGTAAGATTCTGAAACTGTTTGAACCCGTTTGGTACCTTTAACTACATGAACGTTAGATATAAGAAACAACTCTCAGTTGAATGGCCTCAATGTACCCGATGCCTGTCTAGTTCCGGTCACTTGTACTCAAGACGTTCTCGAATTGATGAAAATCGGCCAAAGGAATCGTGCTGTAGGAGCAACGGCTTTGAATGAGCGGAGCAGTCGTTCTCATAGGTAAAAAGATGTCCTTTTTAGTCCTTTTTGTCGACATTTCAAGTTGATAAATGCTACTATTTGTGTCAATTTATTCTAACTATGACATTTTGGACTTGCCTATTCTATCTAAAGTGTCTTAACAGTGCACGTCCAAGGAAAAGAGTTGGTTTCCGGACCTTTCTAAGAGGTTGCCTCCATCTTGTGGACTTGGCTGGAAGTGAAAGAGTCGACAAATCCGAGGCCGTTGGCGAGAGATTAAAGGAAGCGCAATACATTAACAGATCACTTTCGGCGCTCGAGATGTCATTTCCGCCCTTGCCCAGAAGAGCACACATATTCCTTACAGAAACAGCAAGCTCACACAAGTGTTACAAGACTCTCTAGGTAAAATATAAAGAAATATGTTTTCTTAATAAACTCGACTTTGAGATGAAAAAATTCGATAATTTTCTCTTAAATTTTTTCATGTAATGACCAGGTGGACATGCGAAGACATTGATGTTTGTACACATAAATCCTGAAGTTAATGCTTTTGGGGAGACAATTAGTACTCTCAAGTTTGCAGAGAGGGTTTCTTGCATAGAACTCGGGGCAGCTAAATCGAACAAAGAAACCAGTGAA
Organism: Ficus hispida; assembly: GCA_025413025.1. Lineage (NCBI taxonomy): Eukaryota > Viridiplantae > Streptophyta > Magnoliopsida > Rosales > Moraceae > Ficus > Ficus hispida. The sequence goes on from JAINRH010000325.1 coordinate 13,808, forward strand.
ATTCGAGACCTTAAAGACGAGGTAAAAAATTCAATTTTTCATGCAATTCTACTTCTAAGTGTGTTATTATTATTATTATTATTTTTTTGGCCAATTGTGATGAGAAATTACTGATTAAACATGTGTTTGATGTAGATATCAAACCTCAAACTAGCACTGGAGAGAAAAGAAGCTGAACTAGAACAATACAAAGGTGGAACCATGAAACCCGCTATGGAATCCCAAAAAATGAGGGCTGTTTCGCCTTATCGTTTCCCGAGAAACGTCTCAACAACGGTTTGAAAGCTGAAGCCTCTCAAGAGGATTCTAAGATTTCTGAGGTAAGTAAGAGGATGAGATTACATCATTCTATTTCCTGTTGAATTATATTAAGTACGAGTAATGCTAGGGATCCCAACTATTATCTCGACATTTCGATACCAACTTAGATGACATTTGATTTGAAACGTTACCAATTTCATCTGGTATTGATCTCAATCTCATGAACAGGCTAGAAGTTGTTCTTCTGGCAAGCAAAGGAGGTCAAGGTTCCCCTCGGGGTTGACGGAGAAAGAGATTGTACCGAAGATGCCATTCTTAACCGAAGAAAGACTAGCAAGCTCTCGAAACCTCAGATCACCTTCTCCTCCTATCAGAAGATCAGCATCCACAGAGAGGGGAGTGTCGTAAGAAGCAAAGTGAAACCCGAGACACTCGACAACCAACCGATCATACGGGCGCCATTTCCGGCTAGAGTTCCCGCCACCAAATCTCTTGCCACAACACAAATGAACCCATCAAATGACACCAACTCAAGAATTCAAGTTAACAACAACAATTATAACAATGTTACGTCAAGGCCATACAACAATTCGCATGATTCAACAAGGCAGGACTACATTTCCGAGGCACTCTACTCGATCCAAAAGTTGAGCTTCAAGAAGGTACAACAAGAACAAGAAGATGAGCAATTCAAACAGGCGCTAAACATAAGACAAGGCGGTATTAGGAAAACCAAGCCGGAGAGTACCAAGGCCAAGACCAAGCAACATCAAGTACCGCCGAGAATGCAGAAGTCCGAGGCTATGACGAGTTTCCTCTCCGACTTGGATTTCGGCGAAAGGATGGAGGAGGCTAGCAAGAGTGACTATTCCGAGCCGGAAAACGAGCATGTTCATCTCGGTTCACCCTTGCAAGGTGCTTTGGAAATGAGAAAGCCAAGAAAGAACTTCTTCTCAAGGAACTCACAAAATCGTGAACCAAGGTAAAATCAAAGTTCTTCTATAGTTTAATAATGTCATAAATGTTTGTTTAGACACTTTTTTAGTGTCCTTGAATTGTTAAGAGTAAATTGGTGATTTACTTAAGAAAATCAATAATTTACTGGAAAAATTAGTGGACAATTTATCAAAATAGGTCCAAATTAAATAATTTGTAGTATCTTTTAGTCATTAGATTAGTTTTTCCATGAACTGATCTATGAATACACACGACACAAATATTTCTCACTCATAGATCAAACAGTTGTAAAATAAATCTAACGGCTAAAATAGCCTTTCACTAGCGGTAGTGAAAAGAGTCGTCCTCACCGAAGAAATAAAATAACTTCTTTAAAAGACTCTACTTATATTCTTCTATTTACATATTTTTAAGGGGAGATTTGTTTAGAGTATATTACTGTTAATACTTGAGCAAATCATTGTTTACCTAATTAATCCAAAAACGGACATAAATGAAAACATTTTTTTTTTGGGGGTGGGGGGACATTTTCTTTAGAAGAGACACGAAATTTTCACCATTTATGCAAATAGCCTTAGAATTAAATGACAATGAAGCTTTGGTCTCTTTTACTATGCAGAGGACTAGTGCCTGCAGTAGAGCCCTTACCGGCTGGAAAACTAGAAAACAAGCAGCCAAATGGTGGAATGCGGAATCCGAAGGAAGCAAACAACGTAACGATGTCGGAATTTCGGAGAAGCCGATCTACCCCTCGTGGAAAATTTTTCATGCTACCTTGAGCAAGTTATTGCAACACAATTGCCTGAAAATGCATTAGATTTCTGTACAGAGAATGATAATGCTTTGATTGCATGTTTTTCTTTTTTTTTTTCTTTTTCTTTTTTCTTTTTCTCCTAACGTGAATTCTAAGGATTTTATCGAGAGAGGTGTCGTTTCTATTATACATATAAATAGGAAATTTTCTCTGTTAATTATCTATGTAAGTTCATGGATTACTCTTTTTGTAAAGGGAAAAAAAATACTAAATATAATGCTTGTGTTTATGGGATTATGTTGGCCTCTCTCTCTCTCTCTCTCTCTCTCTCTCTCTTTTAATTGCTATAAGTAGCTTTAGTGACAAAGTTTGTAATTTTGCGTTGATGAATTCACAAATTAGACCCAAAAAAAAATAAAAATAAAAATAAAATTGCAGACCATGTACTCCGGAGTTGAACATATTGGAACTCGCAACCAGCAAGGGGATCAAATCCAGGAGATAGCCAAGATCAAACCACAAAAGCAGTAAATTGGTGATTTATTTAAGTAAATCAATATTACTAAAATATACGCACATATAATACATATATTATTTTTTCCTTCAAGTGGTCTAAAATTTTGTTCATTCATGCAAATAAAGATTGTGTATTATATAATTGAATGAACTAACATATACCAAAAGTTATGTAGATAGTTGTTTGCAAGTTGGCAAAGTTATGAAACCATGTTTCAAAGATGTATAGTAGTAATTTTATAATGAAGTATAGAGTTCGAATCATCTCACTCCTAATTTAAAAATAAATAAATAAATAAAAGAGACCAATTGAAAACAAAGTGTTTTTATTTTTTATTAAAAAAATGTTGACTGTTGACTAAAATAGTAAAAATTTTAATCTCAAATAAAGCAATTAGGCTGTTGCCAAGTGCCAACCTTTTTAACTTTCAAAGATCAGAAACAATAAAAACTATTTATAGAAATAAACAAAGAAAGAAAAGAAATTTCCGTTTGGATTATACCCTATAATAAGACAATAACAAATTTCTGAAATTAGTTTTTTTTTTTTTTGGTGTTCACGACTTGTAGTTTTTGTCCCCTCAAAAGGAATTTTAGTGTCTGCATTTTTTTACCTTTTGCTTGGCTAAGAACTCTTATAATTCATCTTTTTGGTGCACTCAAATCACCTTCATGAATTTGTTCAACTTCTGGGTTTGGTCTCGAGGTAACATGAATGTTGCTGATATTTTTCAAAGTTTATCGGAGAACTCGGCGGCCTAATTTCTTTGAAAATAATCGTCGGATTACTATAAATAGTTAGCAAATTGGTTTGTATTTGACTTTTTTTTTTTTTTTTACCAAGCTTTGGGTGCTAAAATTTATTAATTAAGTTAAAAAAAAATGAAAAGCCCTCCAGAGTTGTGAAACAAAAGGTTTTCAAAACGTCCAAAACACAATCTTTTGAAAAAGGTTTAGACTTATTTTCAAGAAAATGCACAAAAATTAGCCCCCCAATGGGCAATGATCATCCTTTGACATGGATGACAAGTGTGGAGATTTTTTGGGATTTCCGACAGGCGAAATTCTCAAACCCGGAGCCATCCTCGGATTACTATGTTGTAACAGGTAGTTCTATTGCTAGGTGACTTGAAGGATGATGCCTTTAAGAGAACAAGGTCAAGACCATCTTTGGAAGAAGCTACTTGTTGAGCAAGAAAGAGAATGTATGCGGGAAAAGGCTTTTTTGCACTGGAGCAATGTTGAATGCCGGTAAGAAAGAGCATGACATTGTCATTGAGAACTCATACGGATGCTTATGGTCACATTGATATATGGGTGATGAAAGATTATGGCAACTCCGAGTCTTGGACTAGATTGTTCTCCAGTGATTATGCAAGTGATCTAGG
>JAINRH010000326.1:0-20348 GCA_025413025.1 Ficus hispida
AGTAAAAGGCCTAATCATAGCTCTAAGGAAGGTCTAAAACTTCCCATTATTACATAATTTATATTACTTAAAAGGTCGTATATAGTTGACATTAGTCAAACCATTATATGTCGACTTCAAGATTGTTGCTATCGATCTCAACCTCATTAACTTCATCAAAACTCATAGCCATCATTATGGTCTATCAAATTGCGATTGGTAACATCCAACTCATATTTGTGCATTGCCTAGTTGCCACCCTCAAGCTAAGGCACCACCAAACTTTTTCTCGTATCTAATATTATTCTTATGGGGGCAATAGTTTCACAAACAGGAAACTTAACTCCCATGGTGTCGATCCAATTCCTTAGAATGAAAAGTTCCTGGTTATCATCATACCAAAGTAAGGTAATAGGATATCTAATCTCGAAGCCTATTCATTTCTTATCATGTCCTACCATGGAAACATCATAACTTCTCATATCATACTAAAGATTCTTCGTGATTTCTTCATATCATATAATAAGTTTATCCACCACATACACATCATGGTAAATTTCAGGATCGCGGTAATACATATGTATAGCATATGCCACTACTACAGAATGTGAATTCCACGACGATTTTTAACCGTCGTGGAAAAAATCCACGACGGTTCTCTAACCGTCGTGGAATCCAGAGTCGTGGAATCTTTTAATATTCCACGACGGTCTTTTTACCGTCGTGGAATAGGTAAAATAGGGCCAAAAAATGGACTATTTAGAACCATACCACGACGGTTTTTGATGGAAAAAACCGTCGTGGAAATGAATATACCACGACGGTTCTTATGAGCCACCGTCGTGGTTGATTGGTCTACGACGACGGGTTTTATCAAGTCACCGTCGTGGTATTCATTATACCACGACGGTTATTTCATGTCACCGTCGTCGTATTACTACATACCACGACGGTGATTTGTTAGAAACCGTGGTGGTAGACCAATATACCACGACGGTTCTAAACATCCACCGTCGTGGTAGTTCTCCTTACAACGACGGTGGATTTATTGTATAATAAAACCGTCGTGGTATATTAATCTACCACGACGGTTTATATATTTAACCGTCGTGGTAGGTTATGTACCACGACGGTGCTTTTCTAAACCGTCGTGTTATTTATAATTCCACGACGGTTTCTGTTGAAAACCGTCGTGGTATGTTGTCAAGTGAACAAAACAAATTACAAATCGTTCATTTTGAATACCAGTTCATTCATTCATCCCACGGATTATTTACACAGCCAAGAAAAAAAAATAACAAAACTGATATCTTAAATAATGTCACAATGTACAAAAAAATTAAATATAGCGCCTATACAAAATTCAACAGCATGCTAATGTGCTCAATATTGTATGAAGCGCATGATATATTGTGTCCACTCCTGCCTAACCAAATTCAAATCAGCTTCGGTATAAGACGTCTTCTTTTGAAGTAGGGCAAGGCCATCGACGGTCAAGCATATTTCTCGCATGAACCCCAATACAAAGTAGCCGCATTGCACATTTCCTTGTTGTATTGGGCAGCGAGCAGTCTGAATCAACGTCTGTAAGTTGCGTCGCTTTGTTATTCCTCGTCCCACCAGCAACTTCCAATCGTTTAGTGCCCTAACAAACCAACAAATATCAATACATCCAGAACTACAACAACAAGAATATCAATCTAACAAATACCAACATCAAAGAATACTTACAACGTAATTAGCTGTTGAAAATCTTCACCCGGATCATTTCCAAGAGGATTAAAATAGAGGACCGAGTCATCCCACGGATTAATAACAGCCAATATCCAATGTTGGCCGCTGTTATATGGCATGAGAACAAGCCTTCCCCTTGGTGTGTTTGTTATGATCCGGATGATATTGTCGGCTCTCTCTCTAATGTACGCTACGCGATCTACATTCTGTTGCACTGGCGAGACAAGGAATGGAGAAACAAAGTCGTAACGCTGCTCCATTCCGGCTTTTGCACAACAATCCGCTAGATAGCTGCAAAATAATTAAGTCAAACTTGCAGCCAGAAAATAATTGTAATCCAGTATCACGGTACTAATTGGAACAAGAAAAATGACATTACCTGATGTAAACCATTATACTGCTTGCACTAATTTCTTGAAAGAAATGAAATGGTATACATCTTCATACCCAATATATATGGGCATGTCATCAGCATTGACAGACTGTTGTTGTGGGCACGCGATCTGGGTACCGTCAGTCAAACACCGTTGTGCGTAGTTCGCCAAGCGTCTCATATCAACCGGAATGGTATCAAAGTCAAACCTCAGTTCTTCTTCACCGGTTTGCTGTTGTACCTCCGGTTCGGAGTGTAGTTTCTTCCTCCCGGCTCTCTTCTTTATAAATTTGGTTCGCTTGGCACTTGGCTCGGGAGCTTGACTGGGACCTCGGCTGGCCTGGCTTAAACTGCTTTGCAGGACGATGTTTTTTTTGGGCCACGCAACAAACCCCCCGATGGCCTCTTCAATATAGGTGGCTTCATCCGTCGGAATCGGAAGGAGTGCACGTTTAATTTTTGGGACGCTGATTGTCACACGCACATTCCCCTCGCCTAATGGAATCCCATGGACTGTGTCGGTTGGAACACAGTCCATGTATGCCCTGCCAATTGCAACCAGAACTTCTCCACCATTAATGACATCAGTCAAGAAAAGCTGGCATTCCTTACTTTCATTAGGCATGGGCTGCAGATCCGACGGGCCGGCTTCCTTCTCATTGACGGTGTAACTAGCCTTGACACTGTTGTGTTGATCAACAGCAGGTTGGGATGCTTCCTCAGCCATCGTCTCACGGTCGATACCGTGCTTTGCACAAAGTTCCTGCACCGTTCTTTCCAAGGCAACCAACTGTCGTTTCATGTTGGAGACTTCAGGATTCTCCCTCGATATATTCATGGCATTGTAGTATTGCGTCTGCGTGACAAATTTTGACTGCCCATGATGTAACGACCCGCCTAGCACAGGCCGTTACCGTACATACATACATACATACTTACGTACTTATACGTAAAACAGCGGAATATATATTTTTTTTTAAGCCGTATAAATATATATACGCACCTACGTAAATAATTATACTGAATAATTAAACGTTGTGTAGGTATAAATAAAGCTTGTAAAATATTAACATAATAAACAAAACGTGTGGCGGCATTATTCCCACATTTCACAGTCCAGCACACCTCGCCTTCCATCTTGTATCATTGGTTGCTGGCAGGCTGCTTACCTACAGCATAGACGTAAGACAGTGAGCGAAAGCTCAGCAAGTACAACTATTAATACCGCAATATTAAAAACACAGCATAATCTAACCTAATAACATGTATAACATAACATAGCATACCATTATAACTTTCTAATCATAACATGGCATAACATTTCATAACCTTCCTTAATCATAATATGGCATAACATTTCATAACCTTCCTTAATCATAACATGGCATAACATTTCATAACCTTTCTTATCATAATATGGCATAACATCTCATAACATAACTTAACATATCGTATGCATGATCCGTTTATGCTTCCTTATGCTCTCTTATCTCTCCATAACTTTCTTAACTTAACCTTACTTTTGGGCCCCATAACATGAGTGTTCGTACCGGGCGCGCTCTATGGACTTACTCTTGCCATAGCTCAACCCGACCTGACGCGGGTCGGTACGACACAGGCAATTGCTTGCCATCATAACTTAATCTTTATTTGTTAATTAGTGAACATGCATCGTGATGTTTCACTCAATTAATCTTAACATAACTTAACCCTAATCATGCTTCTATAGACCATAGCATACAAAACATACGTTCATAACATAGAATCATAGCATTCCTAATCTAATCTATAACACTGAGCATGTAACATGTAGCATTCATAACTAGCAATCATACTTAGACAAGTATTCACAACAAGCCTATGCTGTAGGCGGAGTTGTACTTGCCTCGTTCGTAAATGCGGTGTCCAATCGTGGAGTTAGGTTCCGCTGGGACACCTCGTCGTGCAACGTTCTGAAATTAAATAAAAGTAAGGGTTAGAACTGTTGGTAGTATAACCAACATTCTTTTATAACCTTAGTTATAAGCCCTTACTTATTTTTACGTTGTCCTAACTGGTTACTTTGGTAACCCTATTCGGGTAGTTTTTAACTTTGGTTTTAAAATCTTATTTTAGGAAATGAAAACCTTAGTTTTTTGTATATAAACCCTTTTGTTTAATTTTAAGGATTGAAAATCTTAAAACGAGACTTATAAATTTATTGACTATTGGAAACTGCCAGTGAAACTGCAAAAATATGCATTTTCTGTATCAACTTTGTAAATCCTGTACAGGATTTCCATAATTCCTGTACAGTTCTCCGAAATTCATTTCATCTTAAAATCCAGACTGAATCTGTAAAACTTGTCTTCATGAAAGTTGTAAACATTTAAAAACTCTACAACTTTTATGTTTTGGGTAAAACCCAGTTCTAGCGTTTTCGTGGTCAAAACCCCTGAGGAACTTGTCCTGGCCGTGCTCGGGTCCTGGACACCTTAGGCACGGGTTTTGGTAAAAACCGAGGCCATTGGAGCCTCATTTTACAAAACTGTCCGCGTTGTCCTCTAGGAAAAACTCTACTTAAAAACTTTCATGTTTTGAGTTTCCCCTGATTCGGCTTCTAGAAGCCTCAAAAACTGATTTTCCCGAAACTGGCCAATTTCTACCCGAGTTGGCAGTTTTCGGTTTAAAATTTCGTTTACGTCCTAAAACGTTCACCCTACCTCAACCGAACTCAGCGGGAGCCTAAAACAGACATGCATAACATTCTAACGTTCGGTTTCCAACATGCAAGCCAAATTTACGTTCATCCATAACATATAAAAATCCTAGGCATTCACACAAACACCTAGCATGCACATAATCAACCACCAAGCCCTAAACCTAAACAAATCAAGCACATGCTCATAAATTACAAGCTAAGGCAGAATTTAAAAGTGGGCTTAAACCCTTACAAACCATATCTTAAATACATTTAAATTTCTCTATATGAAATTTAAATGAAAGCTTGCTCGGTTAAGGTTTTTACCTTACTCGGTTTGGCTTGGTTAGCTCGGGTTTCCACTTCCTTCCTCCTCCTCAATTCACCGGCTGTTTTGGTGATTGGCAAGTGCAAACTTGCTGCCTTCCTTGCCCCAAATCCAGCCACCAAATTGCACCAAATCCGGCTGCCTCCAACTCCAAAACCGGTTTGGAACAAGCTTGGTTTCTCCCCCCCCCCTAGAACCGGCCTTGCTAGGGAAAATGGGCACCAAATTTTTTCCAACTTTTTGCTTGGTTACTAACCTAAATCCGACCACCCTAAGGCCTCCCACACACTTGGTTTGCAAAAATTTCTTGCCTTTCTCTTCCTCTCAAAGTTCGGATTTTGTGGAACAAAATTGCAAGAGTTTGGCTAACAATGCTAAATTGTGAACAATGCTCCCCCTATTTATAGAGGTTGGAAATTTCTCTTAATTGCACAATTTAGTCCTCAAAAAATCAGAAATTGGACTTTGAAGGGGGCATGTGGCCGGCCATTAGCTAAGGTGGAAGACAACTAATTCTTCCAATTTTTCTTAAATCACTTAATGATGTCATAATCAAAAAGTTAATGAGGTAAGCTTATCTTAGGCTTGTTTGGCTCTTCTTGCTATGTGCAGCCCATTTTTAAGTTAATTCAGGTATTTCCAATACTGGATTTACTTAAACTCAGTATTGGTTTACCGAAATGCAGTCCAAAATTTACCGCCGTAAAAATGGACGGTATAGAATTTTTCTTATTTCGTAAAACCCTTTTGCCCTATACTTGAACTCAATGTACTTGATTTTCTAGGGTGGTTCTTAAGTCTTAAACATTTCTTATTATCTGAAAAACCGGTTTTCGTCCGGTACAATTTCCATACGGTTTCTTAATAAATCGTACAGACTCGAAGCATCATTTCTTGAACTTTTTGGATCAACCATCGACTTTCTTGTCGATTAGTGACCTTTTTGTCAAATTTTGACTTTCTTGGTCAATAGTTGACTTTTTGGTCAACCGTGACGTTTCTCGGTCAAAGTTTGACTTTTCAAGAAATTTTGCCATATTGCTCCTTTTGACTTAAAAGGTTGTTTTCTTAATTAATTAATCCTGTTTGAGTCTTATATAACCATAAAACTCACAAAACATAATTAAAAACCCTTAACTGGGCTTTTTCCATAAATGCATTTACGGTTCAATGTAAGTTCTATACAAAGAATCGTTCAGTCATAAAAATCAGGTATTACAATCTACCCCCCTTAAAGATTTTCGTCCTCGAAAATTAGAACAAACCGGGGTAGCCCTTTCTCATTTCGCTTTCTAATTCCCAGGTGGCTTCTTCTACTTTATGGTTCTTCCATAATACCTTCACCATGGGAATTGTCTTATTCCTTAGAACCTTCTCTTCTTGGTCTAGGATTCGCACAGGCTTCTCTTCATAGGTTAAGTCAGTTTGAACCTCTACTGGTTCTTGACTGAGCACATGCGAAGGATCTGACACATACTTCTTGAGCATCGATACATGGAAGACATTATGCATGGATGCTAACTCCGGCGGCAGGGCAAGCTTATAGGCTACTTTTCCAACCCTTTCCAGGATTTCAAATGGTCCAGTATACCTTAGACTAAGCTTCCCTTTCTTTCCGAATCTCATTACACCTTTCATCGGAGCTATCTTGATGAAAACCGCATCTCCGATCTGAAATTCCAAAGGCCTTCTTCGTTTATCCGCATAGCTTTTCTGACGACTGAAAGCTATGTCAAGCCTTTGTTTAATCTTCTTAATATCGTCAGAAGTCTTTCTGATGAAGTCCGTGGTCTGAAGCTGCTTCTGTCCAACTTCTTGCCAGTGAATAGGGGATCGACATTTTCTTCCGTACAGTGCTTCGAATGGAGCCATACCAATCGAAGCATGATAACTATTGTTGTAGGAAAATTCGATCAAAGACAGCTTCTGATCCCAGTTTCCTTGAAAATCCAGCACGCATGATCTCATCATGTCTTCTAGTGTCTGGATGGTCCGTTCTGACTGACCGTCGGTTTGGGGGTGAAAAGCCGTACTGAACTTCAGTTTCGACCCCATAGCATTGTGTACGCTTGCCCAAAATCGGGAAGTGAAACGTCCGTCTCGATCCGAGATGATCGATTTTGGTACACCATGCAGTCGAACGACCTGGGATACATAGACTTCAGCCAACTTCTCCACTGAATAAGTGGCTTTGATAGCGATAAAGTGGGCAGATTTGGTTAATCGGTCGACAATAACCCAAATCGTGTCATTCCCACTTGAAGTTCTTGGCAGTCCCACGACAAAATCCATAGTAATTTGCTCCCATTTCCATTCGGGGAGCTCTATTTTCTGCAACTCTCCTCCAGGATGTTGGTGTTCTGCCTTAACTTTCTGACAAGTTAAGCATTTGGACACGAACTTCGCTATCTGATTCTTCATATTTGGCCACCAGTAGTTCTCTCGGAGATCCTTGTACATCTTAGAGGCTCCGGGATGTACTGAATACGGTGTCATGTGCGCCTCTGCTAGTATCTGATCCTTCAAAAACTTGAAATCAGGAATGCAGATCCTTTCTTTGAAGTAGATCATGCCATCTGCAGAGGTTCTAAACTCCTTATTTTTCCCGCCAAAGAGTTGTGCCTTGATCAACAGAGAATCCTTTCCTTGAAGGTTCTTAATGGACTCCATTAAATTGGACTGGAGGGTTAAGGCGGATAACTTTCCCGTTATCATCTCAAGGTTGAAGTCAGAGATTTCCTTTTGAAGCGGCTTGGGCAGCAGTACCAAAGACATCAGCACGCCAGTTGACTTCCTGCTTAAGGCGTCTGCTACTTTGTTCGCCTTGCCAGGATGGTAAAGGATCTCGCAGTCGTAGTCCTTTACGAGTTCAAGCCATCTTCGCTGCCTCATATTGAGCTCCTTCTGGGTAAAGATGTATTTGAGACTTTGGTGATCGGTGAAAATCTCACATCTATTCCCATACAGGTAGTGCCTCCAGATCTTCAATGCGAACACCACCGCAGCGAGCTCTAGATCGTGCGTCGGGTAATTCTTCTCGTGATCCTTCAGTTGTCGAGAAGCATACGCGACCACTTTACCTTGCTGCATTAGGACTGCTCCTAGTCCCGTCTTAGAAGCGTCGCTATAGATCACGAAATTTCCTGCTTCAACATCTGGAATAATCAAAACAGGCGCACTTGTCAGCTTCCTCTTAAGCTCTTGGAAATTCTCTTCGCATTTAAAAGTCCATTCGTACTTCTTTCCTTTGCGCGTAAGGGTCGTGAGAGGGGCTGCTATCTTAGAAAATCCTTCAACAAAGCGGCGATAATAACCGGCTAATCCGAGGAAACTCCTTATTTCCGTTACGCTCGTGGGTCTTGACCATAAGCTAACTGCTTCTACCTTGGCTGGGTCCACAGAAATCCCTTCTTGTGACACCACGTGGCCTAAGAAATGCACCTTTTCGAGCCAAAATTCACATTTTGTGAACTTTGCGTAGAGCTGATGTCGTCGTAACATTTCCATCACCATCCTTAAATGCTGCACATGTTCTTCCCGGGACCTTGAATAGATCAGGATATCGTCGATGAAGACAATGACGAACTTGTCCAGATATTCCTTGAACACTCGGTTCATCAGGTCCATGAAAGCAGCTGGAGCATTGGTTAACCCAAAAGGCATAACCAAAAATTCGTAGTGTCCGTAGCGTGTCCGAAAAGCCGTCTTGGAAATATCTGAATCTCTGATTCTGAGCTGATGATAGCCAGATCGTAGATCGACTTTCGAAAACACTCTTGTTCCTCTGAGTTGATCGAACAAATCGTCAATCCTTGGAAGAGGATACTTATTCTTGATGGTGATCTTGTTCAGCTCGCGATAATCGATGCACATACGTAGAGATCCATCCTTTTTCTTCACGAATAACACAGGTGCTCCCCATGGAGAGTAACTCTGTCGGATGAACCCCTTATCAAGCAGTTCTTGTAATACCCGGAATTTTGATAAACCTATGATTTCCTTTTAGATAAGGAAAATCACAAGTTTGAATCTAGTATGTCGATATGAAACTCATGATCTGAGTTAAATATCAATAATGTTTGAGTTCTCGTTTAAGTATCTACGAGACTCAGTAATAGCTTGCTTTAGTCAAGCGTGAAGTCTTTTGGGAAAAAAAATGGCAAAATAGGAATTTATGATTTTATGCCGGTCAATGTTTGACCAAAGTTGATTTTATGTTTGACTGAGACGGTACTGCAGTATGATTACCGGTATGGAAATTATACTGTGGAAAACTGTCATTACGGACGAATAAGTAAGAATAAGCTATGAGACCACCGTAGAAAAATCAAGAACGATTTTTAGAGCGATAAGGACTAAATAGTTTTAAGTCCTAAGAAAATTCGATATGCAGTCAAGATTTATGCAGATGAATTCTGTCCAGTATGACAATACTGTTTTGGTGAAAAACAGTATTGATATTATGTAAGTTAGTAAGGAAATGGACTGCAGGATTATATTATTGGATTCCTAGTATCCAGTGGATAATTATGCATGATATGGAAGCCAAGTGGCTCCGCCATAGTTGGCGACCTACAGGGACTAAATTGCAAATATTTTGTCCGTAGGGGCCAAAGTGCAAATTTTAAGAAAAGTGAATGGTTATGGATTTTAAGAAAGTTAAGATAGTGTTAGGTGATTGATGAAGCAAGAATTGGAGGCCAAATGCTATCACCATAGTCGGCCACCTTACAGGGACTAAAGTGCAAATATTTTGCCTTTAGGGGTCAAAGTGTAATTTAGAGAAAATTGTGGTTCGATAGATAAATTTGTAAAGTTATGGAACTATGGATTTTTCTAGTTAGATTTCCTAGTTCAATTTAGCTTATGATGATTTTTAAATTTGGTTAACCTAGTTGGAAACCAAGGAATCAAGTTAGGTTTTGATTGGTTCAAAATTGACCAATCATTTGCCTACACCTGTACTTAAGGGAACCGGCCACATTAAGGGTTAATGAGCTGATGTTTTGCTCTTAAGAACCAATAGGCAAAGTATGAAAAAATATGAAGTTCATTTGAAATTGGCACTTCACAATTTTAGCTTTGCCTATTAAGCAAGGTAGTTTTGCTTACTAAGCTAGATTGCATCTTGCAATCTTCACATTTAGCAATGTATGGCCGGCCACCTTATGATGAATTGCAAGAAAAATTATGATAGATTTTTCTTACTAAGCATTCAAATTCAACTAAGCCAAGGATTGGTTACAAAATTTAGTTACCATAGTTATGTTAAAACTAAGGAAGTAAACTAGGTTTGTTAATTTAGTTAGTCTAACTATTTGCTTCCATTTTTTTACTTTCCAAGGCCGGCCACCACAAGAGATTATTGAGTAAATAATATCTGCAGCTTAGAGTTATCAATTTCTCAAAAGTTTTGAGAGAATGACAAGTGTTTGGATGAAGCAAGCTTATAGCTTTGCTTACTAAGCTAGTAATTAAGCATGTATTGCCACATATGGCCGGCCATTACAAGGATGGAACACATCAAACTTCTAGCTTTGATGACTAAACCTCTTAGCCTTAATGAGTTATCCACTTAGCATTCTTCATTGGCCAGCCACGGCATGCTTCAGCAGCACCAAACAACACAACAAAACCGGCCAATGGATGCAAGACACACCATGGCTTGGTTTAGGCATTAACCAATCAAGTTTTGCCTCCTAGAATAGCTAAGACCTTGGCACCTCATCACCTAATGGTCAGCCATCTTGAAACCGTGCCACATAGCATAGTAGCTTTGGTGAATAAGTCACCTTAGCTATGCTTACTCAATCTTTAAGGCCAAGGATGGCCGGCCAACACACAAGGTGTTGTGTGCAAAATGAAGATGTTTGAGGGACTAATTAGCAAGGAAAGAACAAAAAATTCATCTATAAATAGATGAAGGCAAATCTGTAGGTTTCTTTCCGTCCACCTCTCAGCCATCAAGCATCTCTCTTACCACTTACAAGCCGAACAAAAGTGTGAGTGAAATCAGTTTCGGTTGGTGTTGGTTTAGTAAAAAAGAAAACCTCCAAAACCTAAGCAAGAATTTGTTTTGTGAAGCTTGAGGTAAACTCTTTAACCTCTAGTTTTCATTCACGTTTTTTATAAGAAGATTGTGAGTGTGATGTTATATATAAGCATGAGTTTATGAAAAGCAAATTCAAGCACTATGCTTTATGTGTAGTTGATAATTTTCGGTTTCGATATGCTAGTTCGAAATAGAATGTTATGCAAGTTTAAGATTTTTGTTTTACAAAAATTATATGTGTAAGATCTGATTGTATGAGTATGAAATGATTAGGTAACGCCTGCATACTTGAAATAGGCTCACGGGGTATCCGTTTGAGGTAGTGTGCACGTTAGATTACCTAAAACCCAAACCGAACAAAAAAACTGCCAGTTTCGGGTCAAACTGGACAGTAATTTGAAAAGCCAATTTCGAGGCCCTTAGAGGCCGAATCATGAAAAAGTTAAAACTACAAAGTTGTAGAGAAGGGAAAATCCTAGGGGCCAACGCGGACTGTTTTTGAAAATAAGGCCTTTAAGACCCTCGTTTTTACAAAAACCGAGACCAAATTTTAGGGTAATGAAAATGGTCGAAGAATTTTCAAAGGCAGAAACAAGCATGTTTAAGTCAGATTTGAGTTTTGAGTTAAAAAGAGAAGTTGTAGGAACCTTCAAGGTCTACAACTTTCATGAAGGAAATGTTTTCAAATTCGAAACAGATCTGTTAGAAAAGGATCAAATTTAAGGACTGATTTCAAGTACAGTTTTCAGAATTCAAGGGTTTTAAAAGATAGTAAGTTTTAAAGTTTATGTTATGTTTTTGATACCCTTGTACTAAGATAAGTTAATAACTAGGGTTATTCATGAATGTTGGTTAGGATACCAACATTTAATGATTATGATTTATGGTAAGATAGAATAGGAATAACTCTTATCTTGCACCCTGTTCGAAAACAGGAGTACGAACTATAGTTATGCCATGTATGGACAATAAACTAAGAGCATAGGACGACTGGTAAGTTCAAACCTCACCTATAGTATGGAAAATAGTAAATACTATTTTCAAGTATGATTGTTTTCATGTATATGCTATGATTTATATGTTGCCATGTTAAGCGATGTTTTGTCATGTTATGCCATGTTATGACAAGTCATGTATGTTATGTCAAGCTATGATATGTTATGATAAGATATGCCATGTGTATGTATATACTATGGTTGATATACATTATGAGATAGTGACATCATGAGGCATGTTCACTAATAAGATCACACGTAAAGATTCTTAGTCTTGGGAATGTAACCAGACTAAGACTAAACCGAGACAAGTAAGGTGTCGTACCAACCTCCTGTTGATGCAGGAGGATCATGTATGTTACAAGTTCAAGTATGTGATTATCAACCTCTCGTTGATGCGTGATGGTAAAGTGATAATCAACCTTCCGTTGATGCGTGAAGGCTTATGTTCATGTTTTCCAGAATTGTTAAGGGCCTTGCAAACCCTGACGTTCTGAGGCTGGCAAGCTTTTGGTACGTACACTAAGGGCCCACATGTAAGCAAGATAATAAGTTCAAGTCAATAAGTGATCGTAAAAGATACGTAATTGATCATAATTGGTTCATGCATAAGTTGCACGATATTTGTTAAGTTTTGTGAGGATTATGTTTGTACTTGCTGGGCGAAAGCTCATAAGTATATTCCATACTGTAGGTAAATGCCTGCAGCTTTACTTGGTGGGCCACGGAAACAATGCAGCAAGTGAAGGGCGGTATGGGATACCACTACGCAAGTTTTTCCGCAAACTATTTAAATTATCAAGTTGTATATGTATGTTTTAAGGAATATGTACCATGTTACATATGTGATGTTTTTAAGTTGTGATTTTAAAATAAAGTTTAAAGAAGAAAAGAAAAATTTATTCTGAAATTTTCTGTAAGGTTAAGAATAAGGTTTTTAAGTTAAGCAAGCATGGTAACGGCCCACGTTTACGTAGTTGGCCCTACGTGGACGGTCGGGGCGTTACAGTTCTTGTAGCTGCAATTGGAGTTTCCTAAGTTCAGCAGGTGCCATTGTAACGACCCGCCTAGCACAGGCCGTTACCGTACATACATACATAATGGCATTCATTCTTACTTACTTACGTAGCGAAAACAGCGGAAATATTTTTTTTTTTTTTTTTTTTTTTTTTTTTTTTTTTTACATATAGTGCTATAAAAGGAAAAGCGATATACGATCGGAAGTAATATATAAGACGATGTTCGCAGTCGAATGTTAAATACTATACATAAACGAAACAAAACGCGTGGCGGCAGATTATCCCACTCACTTCACAGTTCACCCTGCCCCGCTCGCCATCTTGTATCAAAAATTGGTGACAGGTTGCTTTCCTACAGCATAAACGTAAGACACGTGAGCTTTCGCTCAGCAAGTACAACATAATTATCCGCAACGATTACCAATGTTAAACAGAATTCAATCAAACATAACATCGTCCATTCAACCTAACATATTCCATATAACATTTTCAATCATGACATAACATTTTCTTTTTAATCATAATACATTCAATCATAGTATAACATAATTTATCTAACATAACATATTCTATCTAAATCATGCATGGGCCAATTATGCTTCATTATGCTTGCTTCTTTCATTCATAACTTGTCTTATCATACTTGCTTATTTTACTTATCTTGCTTATCTTGCTTATCTTGCTTATGGGCCCCATAAGTGTACGTACCGAGCGCGCAACTATGATTTGGTTGGGGCGGCCAGTCCATTTCCAACTCAAACCATAGTCCAACCCGACCTATGAGCGGGTCGGCACGACACAGGCAACTTGCTTGCCATAATTTCTTATCTTATCTTACTCTTATTTAGAATTAGTGATCATGTCTCGTGATGTCACAAATTCCTAAGACGTAAATCATATCATAATTTCATGCATCATAGCATAATAAATTCTTAAACCATTCACATAACATTTCATAAACATAACTTAATATCAATCACACCTAACATGCATCGCAACATCTACTATAGCATTTATCAACCATACTTGAGGAAGTATACAACTAAAGCCTATGCTGTAGGCGGAGTTGTACTTACCTCGAGCTAAATGTCCACTGATACGCCGCTCCTGATCGGGACGAGATAGCAGATTATTTCCTGCTATGACAAAGGACATTGTGTCAGGATTCTGAAATCCTAACTTTTAATTTGTTGGTAATCTGTACCAACGTTCCATTTATTCTTTGTTATATGCCCCCAACTAACCGTCTTGAAAACATTCTTAATGGGTGATTAAAATAATCCCCTAGGTAACCCTTGAGCCAAGGGCCCTGATCATTTAACTTAATCTCTTATTTGGTTACGTTGGATAACCCTTGGGCTTCGGACCCAAACCAATAACTCGGTATCTTTTTCCGGTTATTGGTCACCGAATTTTGTTTGTAAAACTACTTTTGAAAACTTATAGTTTTCTTTAAAAATCCTTGAAATCATATGATTCGGTTTTATAAAATGTTAAAGGGTGAAAACGATCCGTGAAACAGTTTTAGTAGTTAAAACGTTGGGTTTTAAACCACAAAAACGATTAAACACTGATAACTGCCTTTGGGACAGTTTTTCTGTTTTTTAGAAAATCCTGTGCAGAATTTCCGATTTCCTACACAGTTTTCAAACCCCAATTTTTAATTAGAAATACAGACCGAATCTGAAAAACTTTTCTTCATGAAAGTTTTAGATCTTAGAAAATCCTAAAACTTTCATGTTTTGTGCAAAACCCAGTTCGGAACTTAACTCATTCATTTACCCGTTTTTAAATCTCCTGGCCGTGCATAAAACTGGGCACAGTCAGGCTCGGTTTTCCATAAAAACGAAGGCCGTTGGAGCCTTATTTGTGAAAACTGTCCACGCTACCCTCTAGGAAAAACCTTACTCTAAAACTTTCATGTTTTGAGTTTTGTAAGATTCGGCCTTTAAGGGCCTCAAATTTGCAATTCCAGAAAACTGGGCAGAATGAATCCGAATGACCAGTTTTCTATCTCCTAATCGTATTTGGTCCTAAAACGAGCACACTACCTCAACCGAACTCAGCGGGAGCCTAAGTCAATCATACAGCGCCTTTCTAACGTCGATTTCTTTTTAAACACAAATTAAAACTCATTCATGCAAGCCATTATTCTTTCCCCAAAAATTTTGCAGAAAATTAAATCATGCATAATTACACCAATTTTGCCATTTGACCTAAATCCATGTTCTAGTTCATAACCGAACCTATTAGGGGCATATAATCTTGCAAATTAGCTAGCATACAATCCACATACATCAAGCAAGCATACTTAAATCATACCATAATAAAAATCAGCAACCACCCTTAATCTACAATCAAGCACATAACCTAATCTAGGGCCGAAAAATAACTTAGAGCTTATGCTCTTACAATTTCAGACTTGTAATACAAATAAACTTCAAATTGAGCTCTAATTGAAGAGAATAAGGTCATGGGAGGATTACCTTAGTGAACCCTAAATTGGTTAGGGTTTGGTCCAATTTTTTCTGCTCCTCCCTTGCTCCTAGACAACCGGCCACTCCTAGGAATTGCCCAGAAAATTTCTGGCCCTTGGCTGCTGCACCACCCGAATTCCAGCCACCAATTCCAGCACTCCTTAAGGCCTTCCAACAGTTTTTCTCACTCTCTAATTCAGCCCCTACAGTCGGCCACTTGATCAAAATAAGCTCCACAATTTTTTTCAGCACTAGTTTCTTGCTTCCAACAAAATCCGAACTCTTCTTACAACCTTGGCTCTTAGATTTTTGTTTTTGGTTTTGGTTTTTCTTTGGCAGCTTGGGGTCGGCTTTGGTGCAGAAAATTGGGCAGAATTTGGCTTGGTTTTTCTGATTTTTTTGAATAAAATCAGCACCTATTTATAGAGGTTGGGAAACTTTGCTTAATTGCCAAAAACTCCCCCAAAAATCAACATTTTACACAAAAAGGGGGTGAGGTGGCCGGCCAACTCATGGTCTAGAAGCCTCCAAATTACTTTCCTAATTTAGCTTAAATCCAAATGATGTCATAATTAATGGATAGGGTGATGTCATCCTCTTTAAAGGCTTGTTTGGCTTTAAACTTTGATAAGCAGTCCATTTATAGCCAAAACAGGTATTGTTAATACTGTGTTACTTAATACACAGTATCATAAATTAAATTTCATTCCAAAATTTATCTGTCATAAAATGGACGGTACGAAAAACTTTTCTTTTCGCTTCAAGTCCTTTGGCCCTTGATAATCTATTTAAGGTGCTTGATTTTTTCTATGGCGGTTTTAGATTTAATTCTAACTATTTTATCCGTAAAAATGGTTTTTCTCAGTATACAACCTATACTGCTTAACACACTTAAGTTTGCCACATAGTTGACCTCTTTAGTCAAACTTTGACTTCTCGGGTCAACTTTGACTTTCATGGTCAACTTTGACTTTCATGGTCAACTTTGACTTTTTCGGTCAAACGTTGACTTTCAAGAAAATCATAGAATTTTTCTATCTTTTGAACACAAAAGATCATAGACTTGACTAAGCGATCATATTTGAGTCTTACGAAGCCATAAGAACTCATGAAATTTAATAAAAACCCTTAGCCGGGCTTTTTCATAAATACCCTTATGATACACATTAAATTTCTATACGAGAAATTATGACGTTGAATTTTCTAGATCTTACAGCCATACGATAAGGCGCCTTCGATACTGGAGCAGCTCCGGGCAATAGCTCAATTTCGAATGAAATTTCGCATTCCGGCGGAAGCCCTGGTAGCTCTTCTGGGAAGATATCCACATACTCCCTGATAACGGGTACGTCTTCCGGTGTCCACTTCACTTCTTGCTCCTTGTCCAACATGTTAGCTAAATACCCTTGACAGCCATTAGCTAACATTTTCCACGCCTTCATAGCTGAAACCAATCGGGTTGCTGAGCTACGAGGTTGTCCGTAGAAGCTGAATTCTTCCTCGCCATATGGGTTGAAAATCACACAACGCTTCCGACAGTCGATCTTAGCGTTGTATTTCTCAAGAAAATCCATCCCCAAGATCACATCGAAATCCTGTTGCTTGATTGCGATGAGATCTACGTACAGCTCTCTGCCACAAATAATCACGGAGGTATTTCGTATCCAACAGTTGGACCACAAAACTTCTCCAGATGGCAAGGAGGTTTTAAAAGGTTGGCTTAATCTATCCACACCTCTTCCTAATTTCTGGGCGAACTCCAGTGATATAAATGAATGAGTGGCACCAGAATCAAACAGGGCAATTGCTTCATAAGTGGTGATAGAGATCTGACCTGTCACCACATGTGAAGTGCCTGCTTCCGCATCTCCCCTTGTATAGGCGTAGATTCGGGCTTGAGACTCAGGAGCTTCCAATCTTCCTTGGCCTATGGAAGGTCCTTCTAGTCTAGTCTGGGCCGCATGAAGCTGACTGTTTGGGTTCCTGTTCTGGTACGGAGGGTTCTGGCCTTGCTTATTCATATTGCAGTTCTTCGCAAAATGTCCCTCCTTTCCGCACAGATAGCACTCATTAGTCCCCATTCTGCAAACGCCCGGATGTTTTCTGCCGCACTTTGTACATACCGGGTAGTCAGAGTTATTACCCTCATTTCCTCTATTATTCCTCTTCTGAGGGAAATTTTGTTGCTGGCCCTGTCCAGAAAAATTTCCCTTTCTCTTGTTCCTCCCAAACTGTTTGGAACTTTGAGCAGGGTTATTATTCTGACCTTTCTGATTGGCCTCAGCACTCTGACGGGGCTGGGTCTGCTTAGTAACGGCCTTTTCTTCCTTCTTGGCCTTGTAAAACTGCGCTCTTGCTTCCTTGTCCTGGTTGATCCAGTATTCAGCTCGTATTGCTCTGCTCACGCAGTCGGATACCAGGGTAGGTGGGCTGCTTCCGGCACTAACTTGCTTGGATATGTCGGTCCGGAACATCTTCATCATTCTCCGAACCTTCTCTGTCTCGTTCGGGTACCAGCTCCGGGCACAAGCGCGCTAGCTGTTCGAACTTCTTAACGGCTTCCATCACCGTCATAGACCCTTGCTTGAAGCTGGTGAATTCGTCCTGTTGAGCGGCAAGGACTTCTCTGTTGTAGTACATACTACGAAACTCAGTCACAAAATCCTGCCAGCTCATTGCCATGACGTTCCTACGCATCTGAACGGTTATCCACCAGTGTCTCGCGTCCTTCTTAAGAGCAAAAGAAGCACATAAGACTTTCTCCTGTTCAGTAAGCCGCATAAAGTCTAGGATAACTTGGATGTCTATCAACCAGTTGTCTGCGGCTATTGGGTCTGTTGTTCCCTCAAATTCAGGCGCTTTCATCCGCCTAAACCTCTCATATAACAAATCCTCTCTTGCCAGAGGTGGATCTGCCGGTACCCCAGCAGGTGCTACTGGTACCTCAGCATGTCGCGGAACATTCGGCACTGGAGGTGCCACTGGAGGTGCTTGCTCCGCGGGTAAGGGAACCTCGTTGACCTGGGGTCTCTGGTGTAACTGAGCTAGCTGCTCTCTCAGCTGGTTTGTCTCTTGTTGCTGCTCGAGCAACTGTCGTTGTAAATTGGCTACAACGGTGCTAGATCTGGCGCAGTGGATTCACTGGTGCAGCCTTGCGCGTGCGAACCATTTTTAATTCCTATTTAAATCATAAGAAAAGATATTACTAACCATAATATCCTTTCTTTGCATTCATATCTTAACATATTATATCACAATATTGTCATATCATAATATAATATACTTATCATATCGTATCATAAACATTCATATCATATCATTCATAACTTGCTATTTCATATATTTTTCTTGTAAACTGTCTTTTTGTAAACTCACAAAAAGTACATCATATTTACTTAACTTGTAATTACTTTTCTTTACATCATACATATCATACTTACATTATCACATTTACATATCTTATACATATACAAAGTCAAAACTTTGAGATGGAAGTGTCTACCACTTTACCATCGTACAAAAGTACAGCCTAATATCAAAATAAAATAAGCTAGTACATCAGTCTCTAAACATATACATATACACGTGATCTTAGCCTAATCTAACTCTGCTACCTAACGGTGGAGATATCGGAGTCGTCCTCTCCGTCATCGCCTGGGATCTCCTCGGGATCCTCCTCAAAATTATCTCCCTCGTCGGGCCATCCTACGAATCCTGCTCCTCATCGTCATCATCCTCATCGAGCCATCCTCCGAATCTGGCACGTGATCGGGCTCCTCGTCATCGTCCTCGTCATCACTAATATGACGATGATCGGAGGTCCTCGGGCGCATCAGCATCCATGTCCTCATCAGCATCATAACCATCATCCTCGCCTCCTGTACCGGGTCGGGTATTGGATCCTCCTGGTCGACCGGGTCGGGCTCATAAGCGGGCTCTGACTCATATATCGGCTCCGGCTCGTAAACCGGCTCCGGCATCTCGGCGTCATCGACTGGTACCTCATGCTCTGCTACGTGAGCATCGGCCTGCAATCCTGTGCGATAACCTCCGCAGCTAAAATGTACCCGATCATATGGCCACTGTCATAATCTGCGTCAGTATGGGCGTGTGCTGACGGATTGTGCAGGTAGTCCGTCCCGCAGAATCACTATAGACTGAAATCCTGAATGCGGTATGTCCAACGGAATGTGAGGCAACATAGCCTCCTGGAATCTCCGACAATAGTGATCCATCGGCTCATGTGGATAGGCTCGCCAGTCATCGACCATCATGTAATACCGCTCGTGCTGCATATCCCGATAAATCTCGGGATCTCGATAATGCTCGTCTATCCCATCGTCCAGCACCGGTCCATAGCGGTTAGTCATGCAGACACGAAAATGTGCCCACGTACGAGCAGTAACGTCCCCTCGCCGATCGTCATCCACCATAACCGTGCATCGGCTGCCAAACATCGACTGGCCAATGAAACATGTAGTGTGCCTCTATGGGCAAAGGAGAAAATCCTCTCCAGATCGTTATAGCCAAACTGATAGAAGCTACCGTTCGGGTGTTGCCGTCAAAAAGCAGGGCCGTGACTCGTAGAACGCTGAAACCGCGCACGTCGGTCCTCTTCTACGGCTCCGGATCCATAATCGTAAATCTAATCATACATAATCGCATAAATAATTATTAACAATGAAAATAAAATTTTAACTTACAATGATGG
>JAINRH010000327.1:0-29068 GCA_025413025.1 Ficus hispida
TTTTAGTATCATATAATAAAAGTAGTTGATTAGAGTAAATAATAAATTATAATGAGTATATTATTTTTAGTGTTTACTATTTAATAATATTGAGTATAATACATTCTTAAATATTGCATTTGATAATACAAATTTCTCTTAAAATTTTTATAGAGAGTGAGAATCTTTTCTAACAACAACGAAGGAACAAAAAATAATGTTAACCAAATTTGTGCAGAAAAGGACTTTTTCTTAGAGAGTAAGAATCTTTTCTAACAACAACGAAGAAAAAAAAATAATGTTAACCAAATTTGTGCAGAAAAGGACTTAAAAGAAAAAGAAAAAAAAAAAAAGAAAAGAGGAATATGTAATTAGCAAGAAAAGATTGAAAAAAAAAAAAAGAAAAAAAAAAGAAAAAAGAAAAAAGAAAAAGAGGAAAGATGTATTTTGATGCAAAAGTCGGTTAAATACGTCCACAAACGTTTGCTGGTGGGCTAATTTTACATACTTGCAAACAGCCATTTTTCTATTTTCAGACACGTAAATATTTTACATTTATGAATTCTCTCCTCCTGGAGAGAGAGAGAGAGACAGAGAGCGAGATGGAGTAAGGAAGAGAGATGGAGTATTTCAGAAGCTCACTGCTACGCTGATTTGAGGCGTGAAATAGAGAGAAAGAGAGGGGAGAGAGAGAGAGATATAGATAGGAGTGCTGCCCAAGTTTCACACTCTCTGACTCTCCCTTGGCTAGAAAAACTCCATTTTTATTATCTTTATGTTTACTTGATTGGCTGTTTTCTTTCTCAAACGTCATTCTCTGTGAAGTTTCCACAGCAGAGAAACGAAGAAGAACCCAGGTTTTCATAATCTTTCTTCTGTCATTGTTATCTCACCTTTTTTTTAAATCTTTTTCTTTTTGTATCCAAAGTTTCATTCTTTGTAGCTTTTTCCACATTTTTTCGATTCTTCTTTCTGGATTTTGTTGGGTGTGAAGCTAAAAACTAAAAATATTCAAGTTTCATTCTTTGTAGCTTTTTTCCTCATTTTTTTCGATTCTTCTTTCTGGATTTTGTTGGGTGTGAAGCTAAAACTAAAAATTATTCAAGTTCATGCTTTTATTTTTCTGGGTTTTAGGTATTGATCATCTTGTTCTGAACATATTTTTGCTTTTTTTAATCTGTTTTTTTTTTAAATGGGATTAATTTATTAATTATATTGTGATAGATTTAATATTTTTCTTCTCAATGAAAAGCTGTCTAACAGTTGGCATTTGATTAGACAGCTTGGGATTTGATTAGACATTAGCAAACGGAAGTCAAAGGTAAGCAACCAATTAGGAGGGTAAAAGCGTCAATTTATTGTTAAAAGAATAGTAAAAATTTATATTCTTTTAATATATTAAATAATATATTAAGAGAGGGCAGCTGATTTTTCATATATATATATATATATATTTGGGTATACACGTACTTAATTTAAATTAAATTATATTGTTTTTATCATATTTTTTTATCTTTTTTAAAAATTATATTTTTTGAAAAAGTCAACAAAAATTGCTATTCAAATTTAAAAATCTCAACTCAACTCAAACTCAATTTATTCACCAAACACCCCATTTATTTTTTTTCTCAATTTAAAACTAGTTCTT
Source organism: Ficus hispida (assembly GCA_025413025.1). Taxonomy (NCBI): domain Eukaryota; kingdom Viridiplantae; phylum Streptophyta; class Magnoliopsida; order Rosales; family Moraceae; genus Ficus; species Ficus hispida. Next base: position 1,628 of record JAINRH010000327.1, read on the forward strand.
AACATTCACGTATTTAAATATTTGTAATAAAATAAAATTTTAAAAGTATAAATTTATTATTTTAAATCTAAATAAGATTTTTTAAATATATAAGAATTTGAGAGAAATGAAATAATATGTATATTAATATATTTTTTTAAAACATTTTAAAAGTTTTTATATTTTTTTATTTCAAATTTTTTTTTTAACTAAATATATATTTTTAAAATTTCAATTTAAATATTTCTAAAATTATTAGGTTGTTTGACTCCTAGCGTTGGATCCAAAAATCTATTTATTTTTATCTTTTATCTAAAATGTCAATAATTAAGTTATAAATAATCAATTAACTTAAATTTAAAAATTTAATTTTCTTAAAAAACAAAAAAAAAATATAAAAATTTCATTTAGACCTATCTTTAAAACCTCTTCAAATGAGCCTTAGACAAAATCCAGGGTGTATGGGATATTTCTCTTCCCTGATATTACAAGCTGTCCATGTGCCTTTAATAAATGCATCTGAGCAATTCCTTATCTTCTTGCCTTTCATCTATTTTTAGATCACTCAGAACACGTTTTTCTTCATATCTAGTCAACCTCCGCATTTCTTTGCTGAAGATATCGGATGATTTGTTGGTCTGCAGGTCAGTTACAGATTCGATCTTGCTCTTTCTCATTTGAGTTTACACGCCTCAATGGTTATGATTCCTGTGGTATTTCAATTCCCAGTTTTTATGTTTTTTCTTTAAATCAATAAAAATTATAATTAGATTTTAAAAAATCAATCAATTCTAATTTAAAAATTTTATTTTCAATTAACGAATCAAATACAGGTTTAATCTTTTCTAGACTTTTTGGCAATACAAACACAAATATATATGTGTGTGTGTGTGTGTGAGTACATAATTTAACATAAATTTGTTCTGAAGGTTATATTTTTAGTGATTGGACTCCCTATCTGATATAGTTATTTGTTTACGTGCAAAGAAACATGTTGATAGAGTATTTGATTTGCTGAAGAAATTATTAAAAGAAGAAATTAAATAGGCAAGCAGGGTTGGAAAGAGGACAGGCAATCTCGTACATTCTTGCTTATTGGAACTAAGAATCAATTAGATATTGAGGTATGCTACAATCCATCTAAGTCAAGATCATACTCAACTTCTCAATATTCAAACTTTAATTTGATTTGTTTAGTCGAATCTAAAATGCCTAATTTGACAGTATTAATTAATTTGTTGTATGTTGTTGTAGATAATCCTTTGATAACTCATTAGTTCTATATATATGTGGTTCTCAGAGACAAAGAAGGCAGCAGTTTGCAAGCACGTAACTATTGTTTTCTCTTCTTTGTTTCACTTCTGTGCTATGGCCCTTTTTTGTTATAGTTGAAGTCTCTGATTGAAGAACTAAGAATCAATTAGTGTTGAGGTAAACTACAATCCATCCTAGTCAAGATCATACTCAACTTCTCAATATTCAAACTTTAATTTGATTCGTTTAGTCAAATCTGAAGTGCCTAATTTGATAGTATTAATTAAGTTGTTGGATATTGTAGTAGATGATCTTTTGATAACTCATTAGTTCTATATATATGTGGTTCTCAGAGAAAAAGAAGGCAGTGTTTTGCTAGTATGTAACCGTTGTTTTCTCTTCTTTGTTTTACTTCTGTGCTACGGCCCTTTTTTGTTATAGTCAAAGTCTTCGATTGAAGAACTAAGAATCAATTAGTGTTGAGGCATGCTACAATCCATCTGAGTCAAGATCATACTCAACTTCTCCGTATTCAAACTTTAATTTGATTTATTTAGTTGAATCTGATCTGCCTAATTTGACAGTATTAATTAAGTTGTTGTATGTCATAGTAGATGATCATTTGATAATTCATTAGTTCTAAATATGTGGTTATATTTATCCATGTATACATAGTAGATTGGATAAGTTTTATTTTTATCCACTGAATTTTAGTATTCTTATAACTGTACTTCCCAAAATTTGAAAACTAGTACTTATTCCCTCAAACTTTGAAATATTAGCAAGAGTTCCCCTCAAACTTTAAACCAAATTGTCCAAATAAAAAACGGGCTTACAAACCAAAACATCCAAAAAAGCCCACAACACCAGAAGGGATAAAAGACAAATAAAATAAACACAAAGGCTATATACCAAAATCTGACAGTGACTAATGCATTTACAAGATTTGTTTTATAATTTAAGTTACAACAAGAAAGCGAAGAAAAATTAAAGTAACTTGTTTTTTATAATAATAAATATATTAGTTTAAATTATCATTATTTTATTTAAACTAGTGTCAAATTAGTCTTAGGGGGATGAAATATGACATAACGAGTGTTTCTATAGCAATTTAAAGTTTGAGAGGTGCAAGCAGAATACCATTTTTTAATTTTCATGGATAGTTGTAAATGTATTAAAGTATAAGGGGCAAATATAAAATTTTTCTAAGCCTTATATAACTAAAATATGACAGAAGAGATGTTTTTGCTAATGTTTAAAATTAGAGAGACATTCTTACTAACAGTTCAAAATTCAAGGGGTAAAAGCACAAGATTTCGAAGTTTCGGGAAAAACAAGAGCGCTAAGTTCAAGGGAAAAACAATAAATATTCATCTTTGTGTTTGTGTTTCTGTTCGTATATGTTGTTATACTACTTCATCAAGCCCAAAGTTAAATACGCTTGGTTAATTTAGGGTCTTGTTATATTAGAGAAAATTTATATTAGTTTACTTACAAAACGATATGGTCATTTGCTTATAAATTATTTTCTTATCATGAAACAGATTCTTTATACCTCGTGTCTCAACTATATCAGAGAATAAGGGCAGCATTTCACAAGCAAATTACTATTATTTCTCTCTCTTGCTTAAGTTTTGTGCTCGGGCTCTTTTATGCTATAGTCAAAGTCTCCGATTGAAGAACTAGGAATCAATTAGGCGTTGAGGTATGCTACATTTTCTATCTTTCCAAGATTCTTTTCAGGTTTTCAATAATCGTATTTAGAATAATATTTAAGATAGATCGGAAAAGGTAATTTTGACATTTTAATGGATATTTTATGGCTGATTTGAGAAATACAAGTATGTTTTATACATTTGCACATTAAGAAGGGAAAAATGGCATTAAGACTAAATACCCCTTTGACGCTCACAAGGACGGATGGGGTGGTAAAGGAGGGTGGCGCTTTCCTAATACTTTAGAAAAGAGTTCCCCCTTTCCATTTGAAGTGCTCATTCCTTGCTTCGATTGCAGCAAGGCGCTTCGGTCTCAATTGAAATAGAAATCGCCAAAACAAAAATCCGTCAATAAATAATAAATGACGAACCACATTATACAGATAATAGGATAGGGCTAAGAGTGCTCGTAAAAACTTTCAATTTATTATCGGCTAATCCATCATATTGGAGAGGGTCCACCCAGGTTCGATCTCCATGGAACTCTCGTAAGACTCCTGCTCCAGCTTTAGCTATGGGTGCATTGGGTTAGTAATATTCTGGATAGAGCCTAGGTTGATAACAGTAAGAGGCTAGGTTAGAAGCACGTCTATTCCTTACCATTTTCAAAAAAGTGAATCCCACATATAGAGTTGAAAATAAGACAATAAATAAAGAGGCCACCACTGGAGTTTTTTTTTTTTTTTTTTTTTCAACCAAAAACATAAAGGATGCTTTGGTATTCTTCCTTTCTTGATATTATAATGCCCGCTGGCCTTTAATCATGAGCAATTCCTTTTCTTATTATCTTTCACATTTTTCAAGAGCACTCAGTGCTCTCTTTCTTTGACCTTTTTTGTGTGTGTGAATTTTTCTTCCAAAGTTCAGTGACCAGCTTACTCCCCTCCTTTCACATTGGCACTACTGTGTCCTGTATGATCATTCGTTGTTGGGGGAAAAAAATGATTAAGATCTAAGAATTTGAAAAATACTTATTTTGAAATCATGTTTAAATGTGTAATATTAAACTATAGTTTTTACAAAAGAATAACTTCTGAAATGATATTTGAAAAATATTAAAAATAATCATTTAAAAAGAAAAATGATTTTTTAACAAATCTAATAAAATTTCAATATATTTTATAGGGTATATGGATTTGGATTTTTCCCTCTCTTCATCATAAACATTTTGAAAAATAATCGTCTTAGTCAGAAATGAAAATGAAGTTATGGATTTTAAAATGTGAAATACAAGGGAGAAACTTTTGGATCTAAATATATTACAATGCAAAACTTGTTTAAAATGAAAATAAAACAAGTTCAGCTAGAGGAGGAAATTTCAGGAACGAGTCCCATTCTTATTTTCATTTAAAATGAAAATGAAATCTTAGATCGATAAACAATGAAGTGAAGTGGATATACCGAACAAATAGGTCCTATTTCTCTACTAAGTTTTGTGAAACAAGGCCGAAGACTTTCTAGCTATGTTACAACTTCCACGCAATTACTGATTGGAAGAGAACTTGTGAGGTGTGTGTTTGTCCTTGCTTATGTATAAAAAAAAAAAAGAAAAAGAAAAAACTTTCTACCCACGTTGCCAATATTACTTTGGGGTGTCCAATGATATTTGCACAGATATTGATCGAAAGCAGTGAAGATTCAAAGGGGGTTTACTGCCTTTGAGGGCTACGTTTAGAGTAGAATTTGGAGATGTAGTTTTGAAAATATTTGAATTATTGGAGTTTTAAAAATATGTGTTTGGTTGAAAAAACTGTTTTAAAGTAAAAAAAAAAAAAATAAATAAAATGTGTTTAAAAAGAAAATATTAATATGAATCTTGATTCGTTTATCTCGAAATTTTATGCGATTAAAAAAATCATCTTATTTGGACTTGAAAAATCAAAGTTATGGACTTTTAAATTTTGTATTTATTGCAAATAGTTAAAAATTTGAATAATAAAAATAAGTTGAGCTGAGAAAAAAGATGACCAATTTTTTTTTTTTTTGGAAATCAAATGCCAAACATCCCCAAACGGACCTTGAATAAAGCCAAATTACCAGCAAATATATACAATAATAAGAAAAAATATATACCTTCACAGCGCAAAATTCCCTGATATTAAAATGTCCACTTGCATTTATTATGCATTCTGAACAATTCCTTTTCTAATTGCCTTTCACCTTTTCTCAAGACACTCCCTACTCTTTTCCTTCACCTCTCCTTGTTCATACGGTGATTGCGCGGCAGAAGAGAATTAATATGAATTTAATTTCGTTTATTTCAAAATTCTATATAATTAAAAAAAATTATCTGAGCATTTAAATTTAAAATAATAAAGTTATGGATTTTTAAGATTTAAGTTTACTATAAACATTTTAAAGATGTGAAATAAAGAAATAGATTGTACCCCATCACAAGATAGATTTGTTCTGCCCGTCCTCATGGACGGACGGGTGGGTTTGTGCTTTTGGTAAGATGAGGTTTCGTATGGACGGTGGGATGGGGGACTTGGGATCTCCATCGACTCCCCAGAAACATATTACCGAATTTTTACTTAAAGTCAAAGATGTCAAAGACAAAAAAGATTATTAATTTTTCTGTTATTGGGTTATAATCAACTATTGTAAGGACCATAATAAGACCTCTAGAACCTAGTTGAGTTTCAAAATGGAGTTTGTCAACAGTTTGTTAAGAAAAATATTTCCTGCGTCACATCTTCTTTTCTTCTTCCCATTTCATGGGTCTCACTTTTAGTCTGTCCGTTAACAGCCTTGGATCTTACCTCATGGATAGAGCAAAGAAGGTTTATCCCATTATAGAATTCTCCATTTTTTTTTTAATCATACTCTTCTTAAAAAAAAAAAAAAAAAATTCTGCGAAAGTCAATTGATGTTACAAGATGTATTATTTTAGTATTTTTTTGCACCTATTTTATCAAATGTTTTATGGGTATTTATATTATTTTGTGATTGTTTTTATTCAGATATGCACATAATTGGTAATTTTCTATAAAAAGCATAACATAATACTGATCAACATGAATGGAAGTTGATCTGATATACATGTTAGAAAACTAATTAGAAAATAAAATAAGGATCTAACCTGCAGCCATAGTTGATCAATAACAAATGGGGAAACTCATCTATACCACCTTCAGTAGTGCCTAAAGATGGAAACTCACACGCAATTCTTACAAATTTATAGATGAGAAAACTTCTCTTCTATCAAGAGAGTGAACACAAAAGATTTTGTAACTCTTGTAACAATCACCATATTAATTGCACTATTCGGACAGTTTCATTGTGTTGATCTAATGATTCAGTCGAAGGAATTAGACTTTAAATAGTATATATAAACTTTGGGATATATATCTGTATTCATATATATATATATATATATATATTAACATTAACTTGTTCTAATTGTTTAATCTTAGTGATTGGACCCTCTATCTAACATACTAATTTGCTTACTTGCAAAATTATTATGTAGCCATTTGTTTATCACTAATTTGGTTGGAATGAAACTAATTCTTTACCTTGGATCTCAATTATCAGAGAAAAAGAAGGCAGCATTTCCCAAGCAATTGTTACTGTTTTCCTCTTTGCTTCACTTCTTCTGTGCTCGGCCCTTTTATGTTAAAGTTGAAGTCCTTGATCGAAGAAATAAGAATCAATTAGACGTCAAGGTAGACTACAATTTCTATCCGAGCCAAGATCAAATTCAGCTTTTTAATATTCAAAGTTATTTGTTTAGTTAAATCTTAATTGCATAATTTCATAGTATTGTTAAGTAGTTTTATGTTGAAGTAGTAGATGATCCTTTAAAAACTCATTAGTTCTATATATATATATAAATATATTCATTAGTGTATACAATAAAAAAAAAAAAAAAATCCTGCCTGAACTTTAGTGCTCAGGGAATTGCATAAAAAAACAAAACTGAGTTTAAAAATAACACAAAAATGTCCTTACATATATTTATTAAAATTTAGAATAAAATATTCAAAAAATCAATACAAATTCATGCAAAAACAGATTTTTAAGGTTGCTTTTCTAATGATAAGCATTTCAGTTCAAATTAGTATTTTATCACTTAAACTAGTGTCGCATTAACTTTAAGTGGACGAAATATAACAGAACGAGTATTTTTGTAATAATTTAAAGTTTGAGAGGTGTAAGTATTAATTTTCAAAGTTTAGGGGTAAAGTTACAAGATTACTAAAGTTTAAGGGTAAAAATAAAGTTTTTCTATGTAACGCCCCAACCTAGTAGGGCCGTTACCATACATACATGAACTTACATAACTGCTTAATCCTTCTTAGAAAATCGAGAATAAAATTTTTTTTCAAACTTACATATAAAATAGAGTTGCTTGTATAGAAACTTATCAGGCATACATAATTCTTACAACTTGCTTGAGTCTTTAAATCGTCATAATTTTTATACAACGTAACTGTCTTTAAAATATATATAAACTTAAGCTTAACATAACTTTGTGGAAGATTTTGCGTAGTGGTATCCCACACCGCCCTTCACCCGTCGCATCATCCACCTGGCCCACCAATTAAGTTGCAGGCCTCTTACCTACAGTATGAAATATACTGATGAGCTTTCGCTCAGCAAGTACAAACATAATCTCACAAAATGTAACAAATGTCGTGCAACTCATGTATGAATCAATTATGAGTCTTTTATAACCAATTATTGACTTGAACTTATTATCTTATTTAACATGTGGGCCCCTAGTGTACGTACCAAAAGCACGCTAGCCTCAGAACGTCAGGGTTTGCAAGGCCCTTAACCATTCTGGAAAACATGAACATGACCCTTCACGAATCAACGGAAGGTTGATAATCATAAACTTGAAACATACATGATCCTCCCGCATCAACGGGAGGTTGGTACGACACCTTACTTGTCTTGGTTTAGTCTTAGTCTTGTTACATTTCCAAGACTAAGAATCTTTACATGTGATCTTAATAGTCATGACGCACATGAACTAAACATGGCATAACTTGATGTATCATGGCTTAACATGACTTATCGTATCAGAACATGGCATAACATGACATAACATAACATGGCATATCATAGCATGACATAACATAACTTTGGCATAACATGTAATCATGTCATATACTTGAAAATAGATTACTATTTTCCATACTGTAGGTGAGGTTTGTACTTACCTCGTCTACTATGTCCGCTAGTGTCTCGCTCCAAGTCCGGACACAACAGCATGTTATCTCCTACTATAATAAAGGACATAGGTAAGGATCTAAAAATGTTGGGGATCCAACCAACATTCATGCATAACCATAGTTATATGCCCCCTACATGATATCTTACTTGTCTTAGTCCATATTTGAACTTGGTATCTTGTTGGGCTACATTGGGTAACCCTGGGCTTTGGCTCAGTCCAATAACCTGGATATCCTTCCAGATTACTATTGGTTAATCCAGCCTCCATTTCTTGGGTCCAAAATTTTCTTTGGCTTTTCTTTGGAAAAACTTAACATTTATATCCTTTTTAATGCAAAAATCCTTTGTTCAACTTTTGAAAAATTATAATTCTTGAGTAGGATTTGTAAAATCATTAAGTGTTGAAAACTGCCCTTGGAACAGCTTTCCACAGTCGAACCATCAGTGTATGTGCAGGAATGTCCTTTTCCTGCATTGTTTTAGAAAATCCTGAGCAGGAATTTCCTATTTCCTGCACAGTTTTAGAAATCCAATTGTATTTGAAAATCTGGGTCGAATCTGAAAAAGTTTTCTTCATAAAAGTTTTAGATATTGAAAAACCTTACAACTTTCATGTTTTACTCAAAACCCAGTTTAGACTTTATTCTACTCTTATTTCTTGTTGAACCCACCCGGCCGTGCATGAAATCTGGGCACGGTCAGGCACGGATTTTTGTGAAAACCGAGGCCGTTGGAGCCTTATTTTGCAAAACGGTCCATGATACCCACTAGGAAAAATCCTTCTCTACAACTTTTATGTTTTAAGTTTTTCCAGATTCGGCCTCTAGAGGCCTCAAAATTAACTTTCCAGAAAACTGGCCAGTGTTACCCGAACTGGCAGTTTTTATGCTTAGATTCGGTTTACGTCCTAATACGCGCACACTACCTCAATCGGCCGCAACCGAGAGCCTATACCAGTCATGCAGCACTTTCTAACATTCATTCCATCATCATTCATCCATACAATCACATTCAAACCCTAAGGCAGATTTGGGACATACAACCATGCAAACCCTAATTTCCATGCAATTAATCACATAAGCATGCATATCTTGAAATTTAAAACCACCTAAGCACCATGATCAAGCACAACCCTAAAATTTCTAAACTAGGGCAGAAAATTAAATTGAGCTTATGCTCTACAATTCCAACATTGAAATACACTTAAATCTCCAAATCGGAACTTGAATTGAAAAGCCTAAGATCAAAGAGGCTTACCTTACTCAATTCAAGTGGTTTGCTCAGCTTTTCCCCCTTTTTCCTAGCACCACCACAACCGGCCCTCTCCTCTAAATGGGTTCCAAAAATTTTGTTGAACCTTGCTTGCTGTTTCTAGTTCCAAATCCGACCTCCCCCTAAGTTTTCTCCCTTTGGTTTTTCACTTTTTTTTTTCCCTCACTTTTTCCTTTCCTCCTTATGTTCGGTTTTTGAGAGAGAATTTTGGCATAGTTTTGCTGATTTTTCTGATTTTTTTGAAGCCAAAACCGACCCCCCCTGGCTATTTATAGCTGAAAATTAATTTAATTTTTGGATTTATTTTTAATCCAAAATTTGCTTAGATGCCTTTGGAACAAGAATATTTACACAAATTTTGCACAAATACCCTCCAAAATGGCCGGCCATATCTAGCTAGGTGTCATCCAAGGAATTTTCCAATTTTCTTTAATCAATTATGATGTCATAAATCCAAGATAAGGTGATGTCATCAAGGTGATGTCATCATAAGGCCTTGTTTGGCATTTCCTTTAAAATGCAGTCCACTTTTATGCTACACAGATATTTCCAATACTGTTATTAACTAATAACGGTATTTTATACTGTATTGTAGTCCAAAATTTATCTGTGTAAAAATAAACTGTATAAAATTTTTCTTATTTCTTTAAACCTTTCTTGGCCTTAATATCCTACTTGGTGTGCTTGAGTTTTCTATGGCGGTTTTAAATCTTACTCATGCTATCTTATTTGCAAAGACGGTTTTCGCAGTATATTTCCTATACTGCTTATCCTCTCTCAGTATCTTCATCTATTTGACCCTCTCTGGTCAACCTTTGACTTTTTCAGTCAACTTTGACTTTTTCGAAATCATAGGATTTTTCTTCCCTTTTTGCTCAAGGGTCACGTGCTTGACTAAGCAAACTGCTTATTGAGTCTCATAGCTAATTAAATGAGAACTCAAACATTTACTGATAAAATTATGAATTTCACATTGATATTCATAATTTTCATCACAAAAACACATAATATGAACATAGATTTCTTATGTATAAGGAAATCATGAGTCCATGTAAATTTTCGGTTATTACAATCCACCCTTCTTACAAAATTTTCGTCCTCGAAAATTAGAATAATTCTGGGTGGCTTTTCTTCATATCCTCTTCACATTCCCATGTTGCTTCCTCAACCTCATGATTTCGCCAAAGAACCTTGACTAAAGGTATAACTTTGTGCCTTAACACCTTTTCTTCTCGTGCCAAAATTCGAACCGGTTTCTCCTCATAAGTCAAATCCTCGTGAACCTCAATTGGTTCATGGCTCAATACATGTGAGGGATCTGAGATGTACTTCTTTAGCATCGACACATGAAATACATTGTGCACATATGCTAATTCTTGGGGTAAAGCCAACTTATAGGCCACATTGCCAACTCTTTCGAGTACTTCGAATGGCCCTATGTATCTCGGACTTAGTTTCCCTTTCTTTCCAAATCTCATGACTCTTTTGAACGGAGCAATCTTGAGGAAAACCAAGTCTCCTACTTGGAATTCTAGAGGCCTTATGCGTTTGTCGGCATAACTCTTTTGTCGACTAAATGCAGTTTCCATCCGTCGACGTATAAGCTTTATGGCCTCAGTGGTTTTCCGTATAAAGTCCGTAGACACAAGTTATTTCTCTCTTATTTCGTACCAATGGACTGGAGATCTACACCTTCTTCCATAGAGAGCTTCATAAGGAGCCATTCCAATCGAAGCATGGAAACTGTTGTTGTACGAGAATTCAATCAAAGGAAGCTTCTTATCCCAAGTTCCTTTGAAGTCCATCACACATGCTCGTAACATATCTTCTAGAGTCTGAATGGTCCTCTCTGATTGTTCATCTGTCTGTGGGTGAAAGGCGGTACTAAAAGTAAGCTTTGTACCCATTGCTTGATGTACACTTCTCCAAAATTTTGAAGTGAAATGACCATCACGATCTGAGATGATCGATTTTGGAATCCCATGGTAACGAACCATCTGCGCGACGTACAGGTCCGCTAGCTGCTCCACTGAAAAGCTAAGCTTGATGGCCAAGAAGTGTGCAGATTTCGTCAATCGATCGACAATTGTCCAAATAGCATCGTTGCCGCTGGGAGTTCGGGGTAGACCAACCACGAAATCCATCGTCACTTGATCCCATTTTCATTATGGGATGGAAATTTTCTGCAATTCTCCCCCGGGACGTTGGTGTTCAGCCTTCACTTTTTGACACGTAATGTAATGACCAGCTTGTTTACAAATTTTGATTTCTGTTGTGAATAATCAAAGTTTGTAATTAGAAATGTTTATGTGCTATAAATATAAATGTGTTATGTTTATCAGTGAAATTATCGAATTCTTGGTTGAAAGATTCGATAATTTATCTATGAAAGACCTTTTTGCAGTAAAAGGCAAATTTACGAATTATGATTCTCTGTTAGTAGTTTCTAATTTTAAAAGAACCTTATACGCAGTTCAGACAAAATCTGGATAATGGACCAGTGCAAGTATGTGTTTTCAGTCGAAAACAGTATCTGAGTATGTATGTTAGTATGAAAATGAACTGTGTTTAGGAGATAAGCCAAGTAAGGTCTTAAAAGGTGACACCTCGTCTTTAAAAAGAATGACAAATGTCACTTTGAGAACCGGCCACCTCATAAGGACTAAAGTGCAAATGTTTTTGCCTTTAGAGGCCCAAGTGCAAATTTTTGGAAAATAGTGGTTCGATAGATAAATTTGTAAATTTATGGAACTAAGGCTTTTTCTAATTAGATTTTCTAGTTCAATTTAGTTTATGATGATTTGTTTGTAAAAAATTTGAAGTTCATTAGAAATTGATACTTCACAATTTTAGCTTTGCCTAATAAGCAGAGTAGTTTTGCTTACTAAGTTATGTTACATCTTGCAACTTGCACATTTAGCAAATTGGTTGGCCACCTTATAGGAATTTCACGAAAAATTATGACAGATTTTTCTTACTAAGCATTCAAATTCAACTAAGTCAATGATTGGTTACAAATTTAGTTACCATAGTTATATTAAAAACCAAGAAAGTAAACTAGGATTTGTTAACCTAATTGGCCTAACCATTTTCTTCCATTTGTACTTTCCATGGCCGGCCACCTCTAGGGTAGATAAGTAAATATGTTAAGGTTATGAACTCTAATGCAAATATGGAGTCAAGGGCTTCTTAAGAGCTTGACACATCATGATCTTAGACTTAGTGAGTAAGCTTAATAGCTTAGCTTACTTGGTTAAGAATAAACCTCAAGCAAACACCTATCACTTGACTCATCATGGCCGGCCACCACATGGTTCCAATGAGTAAATATGTTACTCTTGGGAATTAATATGCAGCTTAGAAGTCATAATTTCTCAAAGTTTTAGAGAGAATGACAAGTGTAACTTATAGCTTAGGTGAGCAAGCTTATAGCCTTGCTTGCTTGGCTAGATTAATCAAGTTGGTGTTGACACCTCTTGGCCGGCCATCACAAGGTGAAGACACCTCATGTGTCTAGCTTTGATGAGCCACCTCTTAGCCTTGATTAATTGGCCATCTAGGGCTTTCTCAACCGGCCACCTCATTGGACTTGGCAACAAATATGTTATCTAAGGGAGCTATAAGCAATTCTAGAAAGGAAGGAAATTCTAAATGAATTTCTTTTCCTCTCACCTATATATATAGGAGGTGGTACGTACAAGCATAATCCTTTGGACAATAAACCTTAGATTGGCAGTTCATTATTTGGTTATTCTCTTCTTTAAGAGCCGACCAAAAATATGAAGGAAAGCTGAAAACAGATTTGGTTTTGTTAGTATTGGTCTAGTGAAAAAGAAAACCACCAAAACCTTAAGCTAGAATTGTCTTGTGAAGCTTGAGGTAAACCCTTCTAACCTCTAGTTTTCATTCACGTTTTTGTTAAGAGGATTAAGAAGTGGGATGTTTTGTATAAGTATGAGTTATGATTGTTTAAGATTTATAAATTATGTGGATAGCATTCGGTTCGATATCCTAGTTTCGAATTAGGGTATTATGCAAGTTTAAGATTTTTGTTTTAAAAAGTTATATGAGTATGAAATGGTTAGGTAACACCTGCATGCTTGAAATAGGCTCACGGGGTATCCGTTTGAGGTAGTGTGCACGTTAGATTACCTAAAAACCAAACCGAATGAAAACTGTCAGTTTCGGGGTAAACTGGACAGTATTTTGGAAAGTGAATTTTGAGGCCCTTAAAGGCCGAATCTTGAAAAGATCAAAACTACGAAGTTGTAGAGGAGGGAAAATCCTAGGGGCCAACGTGAACTTTTTTTGAAAATAAGGCCTCTAAGACCTTCGTTTTTATAAAAACCCGAGACCAAAATTGGAGTTAAGGAAAATGGTCGAAGAATTTTCTAAGGCAAAAACAAGTATGTTAGGGTTAGATTTGGATTTAAGTTTAAAACAGAAGTTGTAGGAACCTTCAAGGTCTACAACTTTCATGAAGGAAATGTTTTCAAATTCAAAACAGAAAATGATCAAATTTAAAGATTGATTTCAAATACAGTTTTCAGAATTCAAGGTTTTAAAAAAAATTTAATAAAATAGTAAAGTTGTAAAGTTTATACTATGTATTGATATTTTTATACTAAGATAAGTTAATAACTAGGGTTATGTTGAAATGTTGGTTAGATCCCCAATATTTTTAATTCTTACTTATGTCCTTTATTATAGCAGGGGATAACCTGCTATAGTGTCCGGACTTGGAGCGACACATTAGTGAACATAGTAATCGAGATAAGTACAAACCTCACCTGCAGTATGGAAAGTAGTAAGCTATTTTCAAATTTATGACATAATTACATGTTATGCTATGTCATGCAATGTTATTGTGACGCCCCGACTTCCCAAGCCGGGTCGACACCATACTACTTGTACTTAACTTGCTTAAAAATTTGAGAATAATTTTTTTTTTTTTAAACATATTCTCATAAGTTATCTTGTAGAGAAAACTTGTCACTTATATATACCAACTGAAAATACCTTCTCGTGTCTTCAAATTCTTTACATATAACAAAACATCATTTACTTTTGTCATATTAACATATTTTCTGAAAAATTGGATGCGGAAAATTATGCGTAGTGGTATCCCACACCGCCCTTCACCCGTCGCATCGTCCGCAAAGCCCATCACTTAAATTGCAGGCTTCTTACCTACAGTATGAAATATAAGAGTGAGCTTTCGCCCAGCAAGTACAGACATAATCTCACGAAATAATTCAAACATCTTAAAACATGTCCCTCATCTTGTAGCTTATGCATGAACCATTTATGATTGATTGAATGTCTTATGTTTCATTATAGACTCAATCCTTAACTTATCTTGTCTTAACATGTGGGCCCATAGTGTACGTACCGAGAGCGCGCAGCCTCCAGATAAAGCTAGGGTTTGCAAGGCCCTAACAGTTCTGGGAATCATAATGTGACCCTCACGCATCAACGAGAGGTTAATATCACAATTGGTGTTAAACATGTATCCTCCACGATCACGGGAGGTTGGTACGACACCTTACTTGATTATCTTACCATGTGATTTAACATTAGTGAACATGCTTCATGATGTCACTATATCATATTCAAACTTAACATTTCCAATATCATGGCATTCTTGAAATCATGACATTTTTAAAACCATGACATTTTAGAAAACATGGCATAATATGTAACATGTCATAGCACATCATCGCATAGCATTACATAACATCATACAACATAGCATGTACATTTAAACATGTAATGTAACTAGTATAGTTTAACATAATATATATGAAAATAGTATTTACTATTTTCATACTGTAGGTGAGGTTCGATACTTGCCTGATTCGTTATATTCCAGGCTTTGTCGTTTCCACCATGATCTCAATTACAGGTTACTTCCTGCTATTAGAAAGAACATAGGATAAGGATCCTATAAAACGTTGGTAACCTTTCCAGCATCATAGTTATATGTTCTCCTTACATACCTTGATCATTTATTAGGTTACTAATTGTAACCCTAGAGATTATGGTTAACCGTCTTGACCCATTAGATTACTTGAGGTAACCTTGGGTATTAAACCCGTATTAGATTATTCTTATTATCGAGCCTAAGTTTTAGTAACTCGGGTATCCTTCCCGGTTACCATTCGTCATTGTCTTGTTAATATGTTTTGACTTTTAAAATCCAATTTGGAAAATTGGCTAGAAAATCTTTTGTTTTACTTCAAAATTCGTGGTTTTCAAAATAAGACTTTATAAAAATTATTGAAGACTGAAAACTGCTTTTAAAACAGTTTTGATAGTCAAAACAGGAGTGTTGATGCAAAAATACAGTTTTTCTGCATGTTTTTAGAAAATCATGTGCAGGAATTTCTTGCTCTCTGCACAGTTTTCATAGTTCAGGTTTTATTTAAAAATCCAGATTGATTTTGAAAAACTTGTCTTCACGAAAGTTCTTGCTCTTGAAAAATTCTAAAACTTTTGTGTTTTAAGAAAAACCCAGTTCTGCTTGGATTCTTGTCAGTTTTAATTTGAAACTTACTGGACGTGTAGACTAGGTCTGGGCAGATTAGCCTCGGATTTTCATAAAAACGGAGGCCATTGGAGCCTCATTTTTCAAATCCATTCACGTTGCCCTCTAGGAAAAACTGTTCTGAACAACTTTTGTGTTTTAATTTTTTCCAAACTCGGCCTCTAAAGGCCTCAAAATCTGATTTTCCCGAGACTGGCCAATTTCTATCCGAAATGGCAGTTTTCGGTTTCGATTTTTGTTTTACGTCCTAGACGTGGAATCTAGCTCGACCAGCCACCGCGGGAGCTCTAATACACACATGCAGCGGTTTTCTAGCATAAATTTTCTTTAATCACAATTTCTAACATAACCATGCAAATTAAAATTCACATCATGCATCAACATATAAAACTCTAGCCATACAACAAACACTTAGCATGCAAAATCACAAAATTAGGAGCAAGCATGCAATCAAAATCAAACCACCCTTAGTTCTAGATCAAGCACAAACTTTAAATCCTAAACTTGGGCACAAAATAAAATTGAGCTTATGCTCTTACAAATTCAACTTGAAATACACCTAAATTTCAAATTGAAATGCTCAATTTAAAAGGTTTAAGGGCTAGGGATGATTACCTTGATTAGCCCCAAATTTTATGGTTATGGTTTGGCTTGAAATTTTCCTCCCACCTTGGCTCCACCAACCGGTTCTTCCACCAAGTTTTGCACCCAAAAACTTGAGTTGAATCCTTGGTAATTTCTTGAACCAAAACTAACCACTAACAACCAAAAATTTCCTCACTTTTCCTCCCTAAAACAGTCGGCCTCAAGGCTTGAAAAAGACACAAAATTTTTCAAAATCCTTTCTTGAAGGAGTAGAGGAAAAACCGCCCCCGAACAACCCTTTTCCCTAAGGATTGCAAAATTTTTTCTTAGTTCTAGCTCACCCTTGGATTTTCGGATTTTTGAGAGAGAATTTGGCAAGAGCTTGGCTGCTTTTTCCCATTTTTTTCAGCCAAACCCCCCCCAAGGTCCTATTTATAGGTGAAATTTTGGCCTTTTTTGTAAATACTTTTGGTTCTCCTTTTTCCTGCAAGCCCATGGAACAAAAATATTTCTATTTTGGCCCCAAAAGGAGCACAAATTTACACACAAAAAAAAGGGTGAGGTGGCCGGCCATCACCTTGTGGAAGAAGCAAAATTTTTGTTCTAGAACATGACACTTGTCATTCAAGGCTTGATTCATGGAATTATGATGTCATAATTCCAAATAAGGATGATATCATAATTCCAAATAAGGATGATGTCATAAATATGATATCATCCTAAGGCCTTGTTTGGCTACTTTTGCTATTGTACAATCCATTTTTAAGTTAACACAGGTATTTCCAATACTGGATTCACTTATACTCAGTATTGGTTTACCGAACTGCAGTCCAAAATTTATCTGTGTAAAAATGGACAGTATGAATTTTTCCTTATTTCTTAAAACCCTTTTGCTCTTTAATTCTACTTAATGTGCTTGTCTTTCTATGGTGGTTTTGAATCTTAAACATATTATTTTATCAGTAAAATCGGCCTATGCAGTATAATTCTATACTGCGGCTATTTACTCTTACGGTATTTTCTTAACTTTTTGGGGTCAATCTTTGGCTTTCTCGTCCACCATTGACTTTCTTGTCAACAGTTGACTTCCTTGCCAAGATTTGACTCCCGCGGTCAATAGTTGACTTTTCTGGTCAACCGTCAACGTTTTTGGTCAAACTTTGACCAACATAAAAATTTTGGCAATTTTGTTCCTTTTTGCCTAAAAGGTCGTTTGCTTGACTAAGCAATCATTATTGAGTCTTATAAAATCATAAAACCCTTAACCGGGCTCTTTCATAAATATCCTCAATGTACAGTTGAATTTTTTTTACACAAAAATCATAACGATCAAAAACTAGGTATTACAATCTACCCCCCTTAAAAAAATTTTCGTCCTTGAAAATCAGAACAATTCGGGGTAGCTTTTCTTCATCTCGTCCTCGCGTTCCCATGTTGCCTCCTCAATCTCATGATTTCTCCATAGGACCTTAACTAAAGGTATAACCTTGTTCCTTAACACCTTTTCTTCTCGTGCTAAGATTTGAACCGGTTTCTCCTCATATGTCAGATTCTCGTGAACCTCAATTGGTTCGTGGTCTAGTACATGGGATGGATCCGAGATGTACTTCTTTAGCATTGACACATGAAATACATTGTGTACATATGCTAATTCTTGAGGCAAAGTGAACCTGTAGGCCACATTACCAATTCTTTCCAGTATTTCGAATGGCTCTATGTATCGTGGACTTAATTTCCCCTTCTTTCCAAATCTCATAACTCCCTTGAATGGAGCAATTTTGAGGAAAACCAAGTCTCCTACTTGAAATTCTAGAGGCCTTCTACGTTTGTCGGCATAGCTCTTTTGTCGACTAAAAGCAGTTTCCATCCTTCGGCGTATAAGTTTCACGGCCTCAGTGGTTTTTCGAACAAAATCTGTGGACACTAGTTCTTTTTCCCGTGTCTCGTACCAATGGACTGGAGATCTACACTTTCTTCCGTACAGAGCTTCGTAAGGAGCCATTCCAATTGAAGCTTGGAAACTGTTGTTGTACAAGAATTCAATCAAAGGAAGCTTCTTATCCCAAGTTCCTTTGAAATCCATCACAGACGCTCGCAACATGTCTTCCAGAGTCTGAATGGTTCTCTCGGATTGCCCGTCCGTTTGAGGATGAAAAGCTGTACTAAAGGTAAGCTTGGTACCCATGGCTTGATGTACACTTCTCCAGAACTTAGAAGTGAAACGACCATCACGATCAGAGATGATTGCCTTTGGGATCCCATGGTAACGTACAATCTGTGCAACGTATAGTTCCGCCAGCTGTTCCACCGAAAAGCTAAGCTTGATGGCGGTGAAGTGTGCAGACTTCGTCAAACGATCAACAATCACCCATATAGCATCATTGCCACTGGAAGTTCGGGGTAGACCAACTACAAAATCCATGGTCACTTGGTCCCATTTCCATTCTGGGATGGAAATTTTCTGTAACTCTCCCCCCGGACGTTGGTGTTCTGCCTTCACCCTTTGACATGTAAGGCATTTGCTGACGAATGTAGCAACGTCATTCTTCATTCTAGGCCACCAAAAGCTTTCCTTCAAGTCTTGGTACATCTTTGTAGCTCCTGGATGGACGGAATACGGAGTCTCATGAGCCTCTTTCATAATTTGTTCCTTCAACTTGTCGTCGTTAGGAATGCATAATCTATTTTTCCGATAGAGTATGCCCTTATCCGATATGTTGAAGTCCGACTCCTTTCCTTCCAAGACCTCGTCCCTTGTTCTGAGCAGCGAGGCATCTCCTTCTTGTCGTTCTTTCATACCATCTAAAATGGTAGGTTGGAAGGTTAGAGCAACTAAGCTTCCTATGATGAGCTCTATTTCTGCTCCCACTAGCTCCTTCTGAAGTGGTTCAATCAGCGACTGTATGGACATCAATGCGGAAGACGACTTCCGACTAAGGGCATCAGCTACTTTGTTAGCCTTCCCTGGATGGTAACGGATGTCTATGTCATAATCCTTCACCAATTCGAGCCATCTTCTTTGCCTCATGTTAAGCTCCTTTTGTGTGAAGATATACTTCAAACTCTGATGATCTGTGTAGACTTCACACTTACTGCCGTAAAGGTAGTGTCTCCAGATTTTGAGCGCAAATACTACCGCCGCAAGTTCCAAATCATGCGTCGGGTAGTTCTTCTCATGATCCTTTAGCTGGCGTGAAGCATAAGCGATCACCTTTCCATTTTGCATGAGCACGGCTCCCAATCCTATTTTAGAAGCATCGCTGTATATCACGAAGTTTCCTTCTTCCATATTCGGAATTGTGAGAATCGGAGCACGAGTCAGCCTGTTTTTCAGCTCTTGGAAGTGCTCTTCACACTTTGCAGTCCATTCGTACTTCTTTCCTTTCCGTGTAAGTGCGGTGAGTGGCGCTGCAATCTTAGCAAATCCTTCAACGAAACGTCGGTAGTAGCCCGCCAAGCCGAGGAAACTACGTATTTCGGTGACGTTTTTCGGAGCTGGCCATTCACTTACTGTTTCAATCTTAGCCGGATCTACAGATATGCCGTTCTTGGAGACCACATGTCCTAAGAAATGGACCTTTTCCAACCAAAATTCACACTTTATGAATTTAGCTAAAGCTGATTTTGCTTTAAAATCTGTAAAGAAATCCTTAAATGCTCCTCATGCTCCTCCTTTGATCTTGAATAAATCAAGATATCATCTATAAAGACGATAACAAACTTATCCAAGTAATCCTTGAATACTCGATTCATCAGGTCCATAAAGGCTGCTGGAGCATTTGTCAACCCGAATGGCATAACGAGGAACTCGTGGTGCCCATATCGTGTTCGAAAAGCTGTCTTGGGAACGTCTCCTTCCCTAATTCGAAGCTGGTGATATCCGGATCGTAGGTCAATCTTCGAGAAAATTGAAGCTCCTCTCAGCTGATCAAACAGATCGTCGATCCGAGGCAAGGGATACTTGTTCTTGATAGTTATCTTGTTCAATTCCCGATAGTAAATGCACATCCTAAGAGTGCCGCCCTTCTTCTTTACGAACAGAACTGGAGCTCCCATGGTGAGTAACTCTGACGAATGAATCCTCGATCCAGAAGCTCTTGTAACTGAATCTGCAGTTCCTTAAGTTCGGCAGGCGCCATCCTGTACGGAGCCTTGGATACTGGTGCTGATCCAGGAAGTAACTCAATCTCAAAGGAGATCTCTCGTTCTGGTGGCAGTCCTGGTAACTCTTCAGGAAAAACCTCTATAAATTCCTTGACTATCGATACTTCTTCCGGCCTGCTCTCGGTCTCTTGCGTCTTGTCCACTATATTGGCTAGAAATCCCTTACATCCTTCTGCCAACAATTTTCTAGCCTTTAACGCAGAAATGAACATTTTCGGCTGTTTTGGAGTCGATCCTCTAAAAATAAACTTCTCGTCTCCAACTGGCTTGAACGTGACCGTTCGTCGTGGACAGTCGATCACCGCGTTATATTTCCCCAAGAAATCCATACCCAGGATGACATCGTAGTGATATAGGTCTATGATGATCAGGTTGACATACATTTCCCTACCACATATAATTATTGGAACATGACGTATCCAATAATCAGACAACAGAATCTCCCCGGAGGGTAATGCAATCCTAAATGTTTTTCCAATTCTATCACTTGCCCTACCTAGTTTCTTAGCGAATCTAGGTGATGTGAACGAATGCGTAGCTCCAGAATCAATTAACACATAGGCATCTTGTTGAGCAAAAGGAAGCTGACCTGTCACCACAGTAGAAGGTCCTGCTTGAACATCCTCCTTTGTATAGGCGTAAATACGTCAAAATTCCCGTCTTAATACCTATCACAACGGTTATTTGGGAAAACCATCGTGGTTTGTGAACATACCATGACGGTGTTCCCCAAAGTACATACCATGATGGTTTTTCCCAAAACCGTCATGGTAGGATCTTTTTTCAAAAATTTTTTATTCCTACCACGACTGTTTTTAGAAACCGTCGTTGAAGCTTCGTGCTTGTCTTTGAAGACTATCATGTAAGCCTCAGCGAGGTATACATGATGGTTTTTAAAAAGCGTCGTGGAAGTCCCGGCCTTCCACGACGGTTTTTGAAGATCGGCTTCCACGACGGTTTTCGAAAATCGTGTTTTGTCCTGTGCTTTCCACGACTGTTTTTTAAAAACGGTCATGGAAGTTCTGTCGTGAAATCCGAATTTTGTAGTAGTGCATGTATGCCATGATTTACATGTTATGTTCATGTTTATTTATATATCATGTTTTTACCAATATGCCACAATCATGTATATGTCACACTTTACAACTATGACATACTTTTCGATTATGTCATATTTTACAATAATGCTCCGTTTACAATAATATCATGATTTCAACTATGATATATTTTACTATTATGCCATAGTTTACGAGATTGTCATATTTTACAATAATGCCATATTTTATAAACATGCTATGGGTTATTTTATGCTATTGATTTTTACGTCATGTCATATCTATGTATCATATACATCATACATAACTAATAAGATTACAAGTTAAGAATCTTAGTCTTAGAACTAGACTTTGTAAAGACTTTATGTAAAAGTATGATTTTAAACATATTCATAAAGAATTAAGTAAAACGACTAAGACTAACTCAAGACAAGTTGAGTGTTGTACCAACAATCTGTAGATTGTGGAGGATTATGCATGTTTCAAGATTTTTCAGAATTGTTAGGGACCTTATAAACCTTAACTTTTCTGTGGATTACGTGCATCTAGTATGTACACAAATGACCCACATATTAAGCAAGCTAACAAGTCTATAAGGGAAGATAAGAGACTCATAATTGACAATAAATAGTTCATGCATAAGTTATATGATGCTTGCTATATTTTTGTGAGATTAAGTTTGTACTTGTTAAGTGTAAACTCATTATTATATTTCATACTGTAGATAAGAAACTTGCAGCTTAATTTAGTAGGCCATGTTGAAGTTGCGCCAAGTGAAGGGCGGTGTGTAATACCACTACGCATATTTTTCTACAAACTCTTTTAAACTATAAATATATATATATATATATATTTAAATAATTTATATTATGCTACGTATGTGATATTTCAAGACTTTGGCTAAATGTAAGGATTATGTATAACTTTATAATTTGTTAAACAAATAATGTGTATGTAAAGTAAAATTTACCTATATAAGTTAGTCTATTTATGTTGTGTTTAGAAAAAATTATTCTAAAATTTTCAATAAATTTAAATATTTAAAATTAATATTTAATTTAAATAAGTGTGATAATAACCTACGTAATCGGATCGTTACACCCTCCCATGGCGGCGTGAACTCTTCCGGCCTATTTGATGAATCTCACGAATAGCATAGAAGATTTTAATCTTTTTCTTTTTAATTCTAATTTTAAGATAAATTTCTTATTGAATCACATGTGGGATACCTTATATTAGTTTGGTATCTTTCACTATCTTTTATCCTACAATTTAAATAGATCAGTCAGCAATTTTTACAACTTCGGTGGGAGCAAAGTACGTCCCTCACCGTTGAAGATGAAGTCCTGTAATTATTATTATTATTATTATTTCTCAAACCGGATTATTTACGTCCTGTTAATTTCCTTGCCACGTATCAGGGTCATTAAGGACATTTCACATCCCAACCAAACCAAACAAAACGTTCGAGATAGGCCTCAGCTTATGGATGAGGCGCGCCAGAACCTCCTTCCCCAACTCCCAACTTCCATTAATGGCGTTCCCTTTATCCTCCGCCGTTACCTCTCACAAGCTCTCTCTCAATGTCTCTCTCACTCCCTCTTCTCGGAGGCCAACTTCAATGCCGACCCGTCTCTTGTTTTGCTACAATGGAAAACACCCACAAAGATCAGCCCGTACTCTTGTCAGATTCCTTGCAAGGAAATTCAAAAGGTTTCCTTTATTTTTTTATCCGCATTATTTATGGCTTCTGGGGTTTCAATTTAATAAGAAAAAAGGGATTTCATTTATTTTTTAAATTGTAATTACTGTGGTTCATTGAAACCCAGAAATATTTGAAACTGAAAGAGTCTTTGATCCAACTCATATATGTGTTTCTTAGCAGTTTTTTTTTTTTTTTTTAATCAATTTTTCTAAAAAAACAAAATAAAATAAAAATTAGTATTTTCTGCAGCAATAGGAGTAGTTCAGTTAAAACCCAATAAAGGAAATCATAAGAGTAATCTAGGTGCTTTGTGAGGTAAATCTTTGTTGCTGTCTGGTTTCAAGTGTCTAAGGTTGATTTTCTTCTCTAACAGCGTTGTATATGTTTTTTTTTTTTTTTTATTTTTTTTTTATTTTTTATTTTTATTTTTTATTTATGGAGTAATTTGCCCAATGTGCTCTAAAATTTTCTCCATTTGCCAGTTGGACCTAAACATTTAATTATAGCATTTTAGACCCAAAAATTTGACAATCTTCACAATGCAGTTCATTCGGTAATGAACGCCGGTTTATAGATAATAATTAGGCTTCCAAATGCCATAAAGAGTTTAGGGTCGAACTCGCCAACCAAAGAAAAGTTTCAGGTGCATTTGCACAAAAATTGTGGGGCATTTTGGTCCAGTAACTGATATCTGTTAGCTATTGAACAGCAATTGTAACATATTCTCATCTTTACGTCCAAGTTGCAAAAATTAAATGTTTGGAGTACGGATTGAGATCTCCTATCCAATTTTTGTGTCCCAAATGATGTCTAACCATTATATTTTAAAACGTCATCGAATGAAGTTAGATTTTAAGATATAAAAAATCCGTTTTAAAGCATTTCACACTTTTTAAACTGACATGGCATAGTATCATTGGTTTTACACAATTTAGGATACCAAAAATTGGATAGAAGATTTAAATCCTAAGTTGCCAAAAACAACAAGTTCATGTCACACCAGTAGTGCAAAAAAAAAACCCCTTATTTATTGGTGAAATAGTGAAGATCTTGTAGATCCGCACATTCCCGAATTTTGAAGCATTGGAAGAAGAGATAAATGATTGTTAATCAGTATATGGTTCCACTTTCTGAAATGGCTTTTCAGTAATGCAGGAACTGGCAAACCAACACTATATTCCTGTTAATACATCAACTAACAGGCAAGAAAAGAAACTTGAGAAACTGATTGCTGCGGTCCTAATGCTTGTTCAAATATCTTCTCCACTTCCGTTTCTCGGTTGGGGCTCTTGGTCTGCACCTCCTGCAAATGCGGTTCTATATTCTCCAGATACCAAGGTTCCAAGAACAGGAGAATTGGCACTAAGGAGGGCCATCCCTGCAAACACAAATGTGAAGACTATACAGGTTATTGTTGATTACAAAGATTATATTTTATGGTTTCTTTAAGATCAGTTCAGTTTTTTGACTCTGTTTCTGTCAACAGGATTCTCTGGAGGACATATCATACTTGTTAAGAATTCCGCAAAGAAAACCTTATGGAACCATGGAAGGCAATGTGAAGAAAGCTTTAAAGGTATGTATCACTTCGGTGTTCTTTTTTATTTTTATTTTACCTTAATCTGATTAATTTGTTGGTTTAGAGAAGGGAAGAATTCCACTATAAGTACTCGTGAATCCGAAGTTTTGCATGTTGAATATTGTGATTGGATCATTGTCGAGGTACCAAGATGTTTCTGATAAGACAGATGTTCCCCACGTTTTCAGTTTTAAGTCTTTCAGAATCTGTTATTTGCCTTGGCTTTAAAATTATTCGGTTCTGTAGCATGGTGCCTTGGGAGAAAATTTTGTGTAGCGTTTGAGTTTAGTTCAACATTGCAAAGAAACCTATATTTTAATTTTGGAAATTTTGATTTGCAATTCCGAGTAGCATTCCGGATGAATATGAAGTGACATGATGTGCCAGATTTTCCTCATCTCCTTTCAGGATTTCTGTGGTTTAGTTGATCTTTTCCTCTTGTTTTATATTTTCTTCATAATCCAGATTGCAACAGATGAAAAAGATTCCATTTTGGCAAGTTTACCTGCAGACCTAAAGGAAAAGGGTTCGACGTTGTACGCATCTCTCATTGATGGAAAGGTATATGAAGGTACTTTGGCATAAAGCATTATTTGCAAGAAGGGCAACTTTTGTCATAAAAAAACTAAGCCTTGGAGGAGAAGAAAATTCAATATCATCATGTAGGTCACTTTATTAGTTCTGCCTCAGTGTTTATCTACTTGTCTATCTTATGACATAGTGGTTGGAAACTTTAAGAGTATGGCGAGTAAGAACTCTAGCATGGACATAATTAAGTTAACATTTGTAGAATCATATGACTTGTGTAAACTACAGTCAATTGTCATAGTTTATGGCAGAAAATACCAAATGATTTGGAATTTCTCTTGATTAACCAGGGGGGATTAAAGCTCTTCTCGGATCCATAAAGGATCAGGACCCGGATAAAGTGTCTTTAGGCCTTGCATCTTCACTTGATACTGTTGCTGAGCTCGAGCTGTTACAGGTAACCGAACAGAATCAGTGGCAAGAAAAGAGCTTCTTTTAACTCTCGTGCTAAAGAGCAAGATTTTAACTTGACATGGAATCTTAAAACTCCAAAGCTATCGTGAACTTTGAACGTGTTTCATCTCACTAGAGTTTATTGATGTTTAGTTCTTTTAGCTTCTTTTATACTCTGTCTAAGAACTTCTTTTCCTTCAATGTGTTACTTTTGTGGTTTTTTTCTTCATTAATTGAATTCCACTTCTTACTATAAAATGAATTAAAAAAAACAAATGATTAGTGAATGCTTGTCCAATATCACAGCTTCTTATTGTCTGTTTCAGGCTCCGGGATTGTCGTTTCTGTTGCCTGAGCAATACTTGAAATACCCCAGGTTAGTGTAAATAAATTAAATGGTTAGCGAATTAGCAAACATACATGAAATTCAAAGAAACAAACTCTTTTCAACTACGAGACATTTCCTGTTTATGTTAATTATTATCATATCTACTTTTGTTAATTAGAATGCTTTGATTTCTGATGTTTATTTTTCACTTTTAGCTTATAAAAAGTGAATTATTTAAACGTCCAAATTGTCAATCTTTTTGTTACTCGCAGGACATGAGATATCCATCTGTGTTAGATCTCATGCTTAACTTGTGAGCTCTCAAGAGCTTCTTGATGTACAATATTTCGATGACATTGCATCAATATCTTTGTATTTAGAACGAATAATGTTAATAGAGTATCAATATATTTCTTGTCTAGTGTTTTTCAGGCTAACAGGAGAGGAACAGTTGAATTTACCATTGAGAAAGGTGACGGTTCATCGTTTTCTCCAGAAGCTGGCGGTGAATTAAGAAAGACAGCCACATTGCAGGTGTTGCAAATTTCACAACATGTGGTCATTTATTAAAAGTGTTGAAGATTCGGAGTTTTTTAAATTTTAGATAAGAGATCATCTTTTTTCTGTTTAATTTATCAGGACAGATTTGTTCTGTTTTCTAGTTCCTTTTTAGATGCTATTTAAATTTGATAAATTTCAGAGAGCAATATTAACTGGGTGCAGAAGAATCTCTTCAAAAGCTGTCAATGTACTGTTATGAACCATCAAATTACAATTTGCATATGCAGGTTGTAATAGACGGTTATTCAGCGCCATTAACAGCAGGGAATTTCGCAAAACTGGTAAGGTAGTTGAGCCTCACTTTGCCCTAATATGTTATGATATGATTTATGGACTAGCCTTTCATTGTTCTAGTTTATTATGCTTTACCACTCCGCTGCATTGAAACCTTCCAAGTGCTTGTGGGATGTCCATAATTTGTATATAACTTTCCAATTAGAATTGTGTGAGCCTTTTTTCGTGTCTTTTAAGTAACACTTTTTGTTTAGTCGTTTTCGTGCCATTTGTAATTCTTCAGGTAATTGATGGTATA
>JAINRH010000329.1:0-14518 GCA_025413025.1 Ficus hispida
TGTGATTTTTTAAAATAACACTATTCATTAAGAGCCTGAACAATTTTTAGAATTTTAAAATTAGAAATAACCAAATTCAATATGCTTTGACTTCGAGACCTAGATTTGCATTCCAACAAATGCTAAACCAAATGCAGGCTAAGATGGCTCACTAACCGTTCTCTAATTTCAATTAGGGTCATTCAGGAAAACAATACAAACACTCGGTCTGAATACAAAATGTACGCATATATCATGTTTATGTTTTATTATACGAGTGACATATTTTACTGTTTGTATTTTAAGTTTGACTTATATTTTAAGCTCGACTATACTTTACTAGAGTATTCTGACAATAAGTACTGGCAGCCAGAGTTGGAGACATCAGGTCATCCATAATGAAAACTTAAAATATTCCAATAAAGTATGCATTATATTGAGTATGGACTATACTTTACTAGAGTATTTTGGAAACTGGCGGTCGAAGTCAAAGACATTCGGTCATCCAAATTGAAAATTTAAAATATTCTAGTAGAGTATGCACTATACTCTATTAGAGTATAGACTGTACACATACACTATACTCTACTAGAATATGTACTTTACTAAAATATTACGGTGACCAACGGCAAGCGACTGGCGACCGGAGTCAAAGACATCCATCCATTCATGTTGAAAACTTAAAATATTCTAGGAGAAAATACACTATTCTCTAGTAGAGTATTGGCAACGAAGCTATTATACAGAGATATTTAAAAATATGAACTCGTCGAGAACAATTGTGATGTCCTGCTTATTTAATTAAAATTCCATTATGAAAAGTGTGCGAAATTTTACTTGGTTTTCAATGATATTAGTTTATAATTTTTATCCTTAGTTGTGCTCCCACTGAGCTCCAAATCTAGCTCCGTCCCTACTTATAGGAACCTCTTTGGACAAGTGGTCAATCCCGACATATCTTTTATATACATTTATATATATATATATATATTTTTTTTTTGTCTTGGTGTGTGTGACATTAGAATTCAATGGTATGAATAGATGCCACATTCCTTTTCTCTATCTGGAGGTTCCTATTTTTAAAGGCAAACAAATGCTTTTTATAGAGGATTACAAAATCAAGTTAAAATTTACCCATTGGAAGGTACAGCTCTTTCAATGGTTGGTAGGTTAGAAGTCATCAAATCTATTATCTCTACATCATTTTCTCTATCTTTTACTGTCAATAAATGGCCGGAAATCTTTAATTGAGGAGCTCGATTCTTATATTCAGAATTTTCTTTGGACGGGATCGTTACGGAGTGAAAACTTGTTGTGGTTCCCCGGAGAAAACAAACTTTAAAATTAACAAGAGAAATTTGGGAATAATAAGTTTAAATATGGTCGATGAAGTAATACCAAGAACCTTCACTTGGATTTCATAACCAAAAGCAATATGTGAACACATTTCCTCCAACATCGATTTCTCACAGCTAAGGGTCAATTTTGTTGGAATTATTTGCCTTCTTCCATTTGGTCTTCGACCCGTTTAATTTGTCATGCTCTAGTGGCTCAGAGTATACTTGTGTGACGGCACAATGGCTGCAGGTTAGCATACTTGTGTGTTGTAGTAATAACTTATTAATAATGAAGCCTCTTGCTGAACCTTTCTAATGGCTCCAATGAGAGTCTCTAACACCGTGTCTGGATCTTTAAAACCGAAGATGAGATCGTGCAAATACTTGAGTTTGATTTTTTGTGTGGCTTGGAGATGTTCCTCGCCATAATGATAGGGCCCTATGGAAAAGGCATTGGGTGCATAAGCTTTTGGATTGTGCCTTTTCAATATGTTTGGGACTTTGAAGATGCAGCGCTGAGGTGACATGGTCAAGTTTGTAGTTGTCATCATATTCATTAAGTCAGTTGTAATGTGATCTCCTCTAGCATTTGCCATTGTGTTGATTACGCGATATTCTCTAAGAAATCAACAGAAAATATATATCTTTAGCAAAAAAAAAAAAAAAGGTAAGGAGCCAACAAAATTCTTTTATGGATCACAAGAAAAATGTTTTGAATAAGGATTATTAACATAAATAGCTATTTAGGAGTCCTTGTTTTAAAAATTTTCTAAATTTTTCTTTATTTGTAGAAATGTCTAAGACAATATCTATAAAAATATTATTACCCTTTCATAATGAATTGTGATAAAATAAATAAAGAAATGTAAAAAAAAAAAGGAAAAAATTGCATAAATAATGAATATGAAAAATGAAAACCAATATTAAAAATGTTTTAAAGAAACAATTAATTATTAAAAATTTGGTAAATGAAAGTTGACTAATATTAAAAAGAATATTAAAAAAAAGGACATTAATTATCCTTAAAAAAATCATGGATTCCAATAAATGTTAGAATTATGATAAAGAAGTAAATATATATATATATATATATATATATATTAATGATATAGTAAATATCATAAAAAAATAACCATTTTCATATAACATTTAAACTTTATAAATTAGTTATTAAAATAAGATCAATAATAGTAGAAAAAATGGCATTATTATAATGACGTTATAATTATCATAAAAAAACTAATTCATTAAAAAAAAAAAAAAGGTTTCTAAGAACCTCAACCATACTTAAGAAATATGTTTCTTAAAACCTAAATCATACTAACAAGCAATAATTATGAGAATAATTACTCATTAAGATACAGATACAACACTGATTAAAAAAGAAAAAGAAAAGAAAACTGATCATAATTAGGGAAAATATGTTAAATATAGTAAAAGTGCAAAAATGGGTACTACAAGTGTTTATTTCTTTAACAATAAACATTAATGAATGTTATTAAAAAACAAATATAATTTAAAACGGAGTCCTAAAAATAGACATTTTATGTGATTTTTTTAAAATAACACTATTCATTAAGAGCATGAACAATTTTAGAATTTTAAAAATTAGAAATAACCAAATTCAATATGCTTTGACTTCGAGACCTAGATTGCATTCCAACAAATGCTAAACCAAATGCAGGCTAAGATGGCTCACTAACTGTTCTCTAATTTTAATTAAGGTCATTCAGGAGAACAATAACAAGCCCTCGGTCTGAATCACTCTAGTAGGTTTTAGACTATCAGTCTGATTCTACACAAGAAACGTTAAACAAAAGGGGGGGGGGGGGGTGGGGCGTCTCTTTATGATATACAAAATGTACGCATATATCATGTTTATGTTTTATTATACGAGTGACATATTTTACTGTTTGTATTTTAAGTTTGACTTATATTTTAAGCTCGATTATACTCTACTAGAATATTCTGACAATCAGTACTGATGGCCGAAGTTGGAGACATCAGGTCATCCATCTTGAAAACTTAAAATATTCCAATAAAGCATGCATTATATTGAGTATGGACTATACTCTACTAGAGTATTCCGGAAACCGGCGGTCGAAGTCAAAGACATTCGGTCATCCATATTGAAATTTTAAAAATATTCTAGTAGAGTATGCACTATACTCTATTAGAGTATAGACTGTACTCATACACTATACTCTACTAGAATATGTACTTTACTAAAATATTACGGCGACCAACGGCAAGCGACTGGCGACCGGAGTCGAAGACATCCATCCATTCATGTTGAAAACTTAAAATATTCTAGGAGAAAATGCACTATTTTCTAGTAGAGTATTTGGCAACGAAGCTATTATGCAGAGGTATTTAAAAATATGAATTCATCGAGAACAATTGTGATGTGCTGCTTATTTAATTAAAATTCCATTATGAAAAAGTGTGAGAAATTTTACTTGGTTTTCATGCTATTAGTTTGTAATTTTTATCCTTAGTTGTGCCCCCACTGAGCTCCAATCTAGCTCCTTCCTACTTATAGGAATCTCTTTGGACAAGTGGTCAATCCCGACATATCTTTTATATACATTTATATATATATATATACTTATATATATATTTTTTGTGTTGGTGTGTGTGACATTAGAATTCAATGGTATGAATAGATGCCACATTCCTTTTATCTATCAGGAGGTTCCTATTTTTAAAGGCAAACGAATGCTTTTTATAGAGGATTAAAAATCAAGTTAAAATTTACCCATTGGAAGGTACAGCTCTTTTAATGGTTGGTAGGTTAGAAGTCATCAAATCTATTATCTCTACATCATTTTCTCTATCTTTTACTGTCAGTAAATGGCCGGAATCTTTAATTAAGGAGCTCGATTCTTATATTCAGAATTTCCTTTGGACGGGATCGGTTACGGAGTGAAAACTTGTTATGGTTCCCCGGAGAATACAAACCTTAAAATTAACAAGGGAGGTTTGGGAATTATAAGTTCAAATATGGTCAATGAAGTGTTACCAAGAACCTTCACTTGAGATTTCATAACCAAAAGCAATATGTGAACACATTTCCTCCAATATCGATTTCTCACAGCTAAGGGTCAATCTTGTTGAAATTATTTGCCATCTTCCATTTGGTCTTCGACCCGTTTAATTTGTCATGCTCTAGTGGCTCAGAGTATATGGTTGATCGGTAAAAACTCTCGGTTTAGATTTTGGACAAACAATTGCATACTCGTGTGAAGGCACTATGGCAGCAGGTTAGCAAACTTGTGTGTTGTAGTAATAACTTATAAATAATGAAGCGTGGTTCATAGATGTGGAATCCGTAGCACTCTTAAGAAGAGTTAATGTTATCCTCTTAAAGATATCATTGGGGTATTGGAAAAGCACAAGAGATCTCCATCATTTAGTCATTTGTTGATTATTCTAATTATAAGGATTTATAAGTAGGGCTATTTTAACTGCGAAATGGTTGAACTTTAAGATAAAGAAATCAAGAATGTAAAATGGAACTTGACCTTAAGTTGTTTATAGACAACCTATGGGGATGTTATATAGATTATGTATATTGGGTAAAAAGATATTTAAATCTTTCGTAAATGATGGTGTGTAGGCAAGAGTGCAATTTGAGTTTTTAGTGGAGTAACAACGGAGTTCATAATTAAATAAAAAATTAACTTGGAGTTAATTCGTCCTGTAAATTATTAGAGTTTGATTATATATTAGCTCATAAACTCTCTTTGATATCGAGCTGTTTATCAAATAAAACTGTATGTCAAACGATAACATAGATATGTGCAATTAGGCCTTGTCCAGTCTACTTGTTGGGCACGTTTTGTTGACTGGTTCGTACTATATGTTGCATCCATATAGACACGGATTTGTGTGATATTTTTGGCTCATGAATTTATTATCTGAAAAGATGAGAATTTATTCTGAAAAATATATCTGATTAATAATGAGTGTTTGTAATAGATAATGATCCTAGTTGTATTATTTATTTAAAACTAAACTTTGTGATTAGATTTTCAAAATAGAAATTAAGATATAAGGATTATTTTCACAAATGACCCACCCATGAATTATACATCTATCTTATATTGGTCCCTGACTTTTAATTTACATGTCATATTACCTCAAACATTTCTATTGTTACGAAAACGGCCCCAATTTCAATATTATGTTAAAAACTGAATAAATATTTTTTTAAAGAGAAATTGTACATCCAAAATATCTTCTGATACGCCACCTAAATTTTATTTTTTCCATAGTTGTGGACGGAGACTCTGGCCTTTTACATTTTCTTTTGGTTAGGAGAAACATGGTTCCTTTACCTTATTATTGTTTTTGTTTTTGTTTGGGATCATGTATCTTTAGTTGGTGTTAGTTTCTGTTGTTTGACTGCAAGACAAACATTATACACTATTTTTTCCCTTTCTTGATTTTTACCATCGGGTTTTACAAAAAAGATTTTTAACGAGATCTATTTTAAAATCTGGTTTTTAAAAACATGATTTCAGCTATTTCTTATGATGTCAGATTATTATGCTTGATTACATCAGTTGGTTGTTCAGGTAGTCTGTCTGACGGATGGTTGTTATTAATGGATGGTTATTGTTTATTTTATTTTCTGACATTTATATAATTTTTGTTTTTTATTCATAATACGAATGTGGAGTTTAGAGTGGAAAAAGTCGCTAGTAAATTTCCAACTTAATTGAGAATTTTCTGATATTAGTTGTTCTGTTTCGCCATTAATTTTATATGCGTGTGTATAATGAACATATTCCATTAGTACTGCTAAACCAAATACGTGATGACGTTTCTCAAGTCCAAAACCATGGTTCCATAAAGGACGGGGGAAAAAGTACGAATAAAAAAAAGAGTAATAATTTGAGAAACTATACAAAAGGAGTCAACATGAGAATACATACCACTATAATTTCTTCAACGCAGTTTTCAGTGGACAAGTTCAGTACTCCAATTGACTAGTGCGCAGTTAGCTAGTTCCCCTTTCCAACTAAAGAGAAAATAATAATAATAATTTTTATTTTTTTTTGGCTTGAAGAAAATCTATACAATATAGGCATGTGTAATGAATATAATTAGACATATTTGAAAATTTTTATCTAAATAGAAAAAAACATATACATACAAAATAAACACAAGAAATTAAAAAAAGAATCAACAAAGTTCCTAAAACTTAAAAAAAAAAAAAAAAAAAAAAAAAAAAAAAGCCATGAAAAATATCAAAAAGATAAAAGGACATAAATAAAAAATAAAAAAATTAGGCCGAAGAAAAATAAGAAAACAAAAAAGGACTAAAATGAAAAAATAAAAAACGGGCCAAACGAAAAAAAAAAAAAAAAAAAAAAAAAAAAAACCTAAAGGACTGAAAAAGTTTCGTTTTGGATAATTACAATAGCTTTTTTTTTTTTCAACTTTCTGTGTGCTATGTGCATGTTAGATATATTTGAGAAAAATTATCTAAATAAAAAAAACATATACATACAAAATAGACACAAGAAATTTAAAAAAAAATCAACAAAGTTCCTAAACTTAAAAATAAAAAGACATAAAAAATATCAAAAGATAAAAGGACAGAAATTAAAAAAATAAAAAAATTAGGCCGAAAGAAAAAAAAAAAGAAAACAAAAAAGGACTAAAATGAAAAAATAAAAAATGGGCCAAAAAAAAAAAGAAAACTGAAGGACTAAAAAAAGTTTTCACTTTGGAAAATTACACTAGCTTTTTTTTTTCAACTTTCCATGTACTTCGTGCATGTTAAATATATTTGAGAAAATTTTTATACATAAAAAAAATTAAAAAAATAAGTTAAAAAAATAAGCCCGCAAAATTTAAATAAAAAAAAAAACAAAGGACCTAAAAACAAAAAAAAAAGAGAGATAAAAAAAATAAAAAGACTACAATAAAAAAAAATTTGATCAATACAAAAAACGACTAAATTATTTTTTAAAAAAATTGCTTCAACAGTTTTTTTTTTTCTTTCTATATAGTTGACTGGTTCGTACTGTATGTTGCATCCATATAGACACGGATTTGTATGATATTTTTGGCTCATGAATTTCTTATCTGAAAAGATGAGAATTGATTCTGAAAAATATATCTGATTAATAATGAGTGTTTTAAATAGATAATGATCGTACTTGTATTTCATTTAAAACTAAAACTTTGTGATTAGATTTTCAAAGTAGAAATTAAGATATAAGGATTAGTTTCACAAATAACCCACCCATGAATTATACATTAATCTTATATTAGTCCCTGACTTTTAATTTTACATGTCATACTACTTCAAACATTTCTATTGTCACAAAAACAGCCAATATTTTAGTATTATGTTAAAAACTGAATAAACATTTTTTTAAAGAGAAACTACACATCCAAAATACCACTGAGCTCCAAATCTAGCTCCGTCCCTACTTATAGGAACCTCTTTGGACAAGTGGTCCATCCCGACATATCTTTTATATACATATATATATATATATATATATATTTTGTCTTGGTGTGTGTGACATTAGAATTCAATGGTATGAATAGATGCCACATTCCTTTTCTCTATCTGGAGGTTCCTATTTTAAAGGCAAACGAATGCTTTTTATAGCGGATTACAAAATCAAGTTAAAATTTACCCATTGGAAGGTACAGCTCTTTCAATGGTTGGTAGGTTAGAAGTCATCAAATCTATTATCTCTACATCATTTTCTCTATCTTTTACTGTCAATAAATGGCCGGAAATCTTTAATTGAGGAGCTCGATTCTTATATTCAGAATTTCCTTTGGACGGGATCGGTTACGGAGTGAAAACTTGTTGTGGTTCCCCGGAGAAAGCAAACTTTAAAATTAACAAGAGAGATTTGGGAATAATAAGTTTAAATATGGTCGATGAAGTAATATCAAGAACCTTCACTTGGATTTCATAACCAAAAGCAATATGTGAACACATTTTCTCCAACATCGATTTCTCACAGCTAAGGGTCAATTTTGTTGGAATTATTTGCCTTCTTCCATTTGGTCTTCGACCCGTTTAATTTGTCATGCTCTAGTGGCTCAGAGTATACTTGTGTGACGGCACAATGGCTGCAGGTTAGCATACTTGTGTGTTGTAGTAATAACTTATTAATAATGAAGCGTGGTTCATAGATGTGAAATCCGTAGCTCTCTTAAGAAGCGTTAATGTTATCCTCTTAAAGATATCATTGAGGTGTTGGAAAGCAAAGAGATCTCGATCATTTGGTCATTTGTTGACCGAATGCTATTGTAATTATAAGAATTTGTAAGTAGGGCTATTTTAACTACGAAATGGTTGAACTTTAAGATAAAGAAATCCAGAAGGTAAAGTGGAACTTGACCTTAAGTTGTTTATGGACAACCTATGGGGATGTTATATAGATAACGTATCATGGATAAAAAGATATTTAGATCTTTCGTAAATGATGGTGTGTAGGCAAGAGTGCAATTTGGGTTTTCAGTGGAGTAACACTGGAGTTCATAATTAAGTGTTGATTTGAATGTAAATTATTAGAGTTTGATTATATACGTCCAACAGATCCATTTATTAGCTCATAAACTCTCTTTGATGTCGAGCTGTTTATCAATTAAAACTGTATGTCGAACGATAACATAGATATGTCCAATTAGGCTTGTCCACTCTACTGGTTGAGCACGTTCGGTTGACTGGTTCCTACTATATGTTGCATCCATATAGACAGGGATTTGTATGATATTTTTGGCTCATGAATTTATTATCTGAAAAGATGAGAATTGATTCTGAAAAATATATCTGATTAATAATGAGTGTTTTAAATAGATAATGATCCTACTTGTATTATTTATTTAAAACTAAAACTTAGTGATAAGATTTTCAAAATAGAAATTAAGATATAAGGATTATTTTCACAAATGACCCACCCATGAATTATGCATCAATCTTATATTGGTCCCTGACTTTTAATTTACATGTCATACTACCTCAAATATTTCTATTATTACGAAAACGGCCAATATTTTAGTATTATGTTAAAAACTGAATATACATTTTTTTAAAGAGAAACTATACATCCAAAATATCTATGATAATACTATAGGTTTTTTTTTTTTAAATAATAGTACAATTTACTTTTAAAACATTTCTGATGAGATAAAATTTCTCTTCAAAAATATTTAGTTATGACTTTATTTATAAATAAAGCTCATGTAATCAAAATATATTTAATTTTGTCTAACTTTTTACTGAATATTGAAATGTAACAATATACAAGTTCAGGAGAATGTGACGTTTAAAATCGAAAGTCAAAGTCTAACATGAGATAATGTGCATAATTCACGGGCCATTCATAAAAATTATCTTAGTTAGGACTTCTAACTACTGCTACAAATAGACCCCTTAATGTGCTATTTAGACTCAGATCACAAGAGACAAAGTTGAAGGCTTTTGGGAAATTTGATAGAATAATTAATTGGTCATCTTCAGCAATTAATAATTTTTAATGATCTCGTTGTTTGAAGGAAAAGGTGACTACCGGTTTAAATGAAATGACATTAAAAATGTGTTCGCACACACATCAATTCAGTGGGCGGAGAATATCAAAGAATTTCGGTTAGTTTTGGTGCAATTTTAAAGGAAAGCTCCGTCAGAAATGCAATTTTTGTTTTTTAAGAGGTATGATAATCATGCATTAATACATTATGTTTTATGTAGAGCAATATGAGTTTGATTCTTGAAGTTCTTTGAAGAAAATTTCCACCTAAATTTTATTTTTTCCATAATTGTGGACGGAGACTTTGGCTTTTACGTTTTCTTTTGGTTAGGAGAAATATGGTTCTTTTACCTTATTATTGTTTTTAGGTTGGGATGTATCTTTAGCTGGTGTTTGTTTCTGTTGTTTGATTGCAAGACAAGCACTATACACTCTTTTTTCCCTTTCTTGATTTTTACCATGTTTTACAAGAAAGGTTTTTAATAAGGTCTATTTTAGAATCTAGTTTTTAAAGGCATGATTTCAGCTGTTTCTTATGATATCTGATTATTATGCTTGATTTCATCAGTTGGTT
The DNA here is from genome assembly GCA_025413025.1 of Ficus hispida. Lineage (NCBI taxonomy): Eukaryota > Viridiplantae > Streptophyta > Magnoliopsida > Rosales > Moraceae > Ficus > Ficus hispida. The sequence goes on from JAINRH010000329.1 coordinate 10,401, forward strand.
GTCCAGGTAATTTCTTTTATGGATGGTTATTGTTTATTTTAGTTTCTGACATTTATAATTTTTGTTTTTTTATTCATAATACGGATGTGGAGTTTAGAGTGGAAAAGGGTTGCTAGTGAAATCCAACTTAGTTGAGAATTTTCTGATATTATAATTGTTCTGCTTCGCCATTAATTTAATATGCGTGTGTAAAATGAACATATTCCATTAGAACTAAACCAAATACGTGATACCATGGTTCTTTTGGGTGGGGGGGGGGGGGGGGGGGGGGGGGTGTGGTTTGGGAGGAATAAAAAAAAGAGTAATAATTTGAGAGACTAGAAAAGTAGCCAACATGAAAATTCATACCACTTTAATTTCTTCAACGCTGTTTGTGTGGACAAGTTCAGTACTCCAATTGACTAGTGCGCAGTTACTAGTGATGACAAAAGATTTCCCCTTTTCCAACTAAAGAGAAAATGACAATGATAATAATAATAATAATTATTATTATTATTTGGCTTGAAGAAAATCTATACATTACATTAGTTTAAAGGCATGTAAGATACACATGATTAGACATATTTGAAAAAAATTATCTAAATAAGAAAAAACATATACATACAAAATAGACATAAGAAACAAACCAAAAAAAAATTAACAAAGTTCCTAAAACTTAAAAAAAAAAAAAAAAAAAAGAGAGAGACATGAAAAAGATCAAAATGATAAAATGACTGAAATGAAAAAACAAAAAATTGGGCCAAAAGAAAAAAAAGAAAACAAAAAAGGACTCAAATGAAAAAATAAAAAATGTGCCAAAAAAAAAAAGAGAAAACTGAAGGACTAAAAAAAAGGTTTTCGTTTTGGACAACTACGGTAGCTTTTTTTCAACTTTCTATGTGCTACGTGCATACTGGACATATGTGAGAAAATTTTGGACTTCACGCAACAATTGATGTTGCATTATAATTTTGAATAAAATTCAAAAAATGCCCCTAAAATTTCAACTAAAATGTTGCAAATGTCCTCGAGTTTTTATAACTAAGAAGAACTATGTAGTAAACCATGAAAAATTCCCTACCATATAAATTTTAGTTGTCAGAAAATTTCGGTTCAATTTTATTACCGTTCATATTAAATCATAGTAATATTATATTAAACAAAAATATTATAATTTAACGGAATTTGATTAAAATCTGAAAGTTAAAAATATAACCTATTGGTAGGGTATTTTTTGTCATGCATTCCAAAAAATTCTCCACTTACTAAAAAAAATATTGACTAAAACATTAAACCTTTGTGGGTAAAATATGCAGTAAGAATAAAAATTTATATAATAACTCTACAAAATATATATCAATTGTTCGATTAAATCTAACGGTTCAAAAAAGAATTCTATCGGTAGGAACTTTGGGAAAGGTTCTACCATAACATCTCCCATTTTAAAAATATATATTTCATATTTCGTAAATTTTTATATGTTCTTATAATTTGTTTTAGACATTTGTTATAAATAAGTCATATTAATTTAAAAAATAATTTTATTAAAATATTATCTTCAAAACAAGATTTTTATTTTTTCATTTAGTCATTTTTTTATATTGGTTTGATTTATTATTAACATTTTAGTTCTTTATTTTTTTAATCTTTTCCATACCTTCTTTTTTCAATTTTGTTAGTGTTTTTTTAATCTATTTTTTAGATAAATTTTTCATAAATATATTCAATTATGTGTTTCAAACAAATTTTTAAACTAGTCTATAAGAAACTCAAAATAAGCTATTATTCATCCATTTCATACAAAGTAGGGGTGGCAATACGGATCGCGACACGACGACACGACTCGAAAACGACACGAAGTTCATGGGTTCGGGTTGAGAAAATAGGGGGGCCGGTCGATTTTAGGTCACCTGAAATTGACACGGAAAAAAAATGAGTCGTGTTCGAATTGGATCCGTAGAACCCGAATATGACCCGTTTTTTTTTTTCGTGTCAATTTCGGGTCAAATTTTGTGTCAATTCTCGTGTTAATTTCGGGTCAATTTCGTGTCGTGGATCAATTTCGGGTCAAATTTCGTGTCAATTTCGTATCACAGGTTAATTTCTATTCGTGTCGTGTAGCAGGTTGCGGGTCAATTTCAATTCGTGTTGTGTTAACCCATTTCGGATTCGTGTCGTGTTTGTGTCGCGTGTTGAAGTCATGTTTGTGTCGCGGGTCATGTTTGGGTCAGGGGAAAAAAAATTCGATACTGCTCTAACACGACACGAACCCGACACGTGACACGAATTGCTACCCCTAGTCCAAAGCAAGGGAGGGTAGAGAGAGAGAGTACTTTTTTTGGTTTTGTTTTGTTTTTTGTTCACTGACACACACGGGAGCTAGGCGGGAGAGAGAGAGAGAGGAGAGATATTGAGTGGGGTGGAATTTTTAGTCCTTCGATTTATTTTTTTCTCTTTTGGCCCAGTTTTTTTTAATTTATTTTTTCATTTTATTCCTATTCTATATTGGTTCATTTTTAAAATTTTAATCATTTTATTTTTATTTTTTATTTTTTTATACCTCTTTGTTTAAATTTTATTTTCAGGTATTTTGTTGATTTTTTTGTTTTTGTATATTTCTTACTTAAATATTTTTTATTTAAATAAAAATTCTCAAATATGTGTATCATCTGTATAGCATATGTTATGTTTTTAAACTAGTAAAGATAAATGTGAGAAAACATTTTTTTTCTTTAGCTCCATCCCAATCCTTCTACTCACGTAAGGATTGTTTTTGTGGGCCCAAGAGATTTTTTAGTTTTTGGGTGAGTGTCCTAAGAGATTTTTAATTCCTAGTATTTGTATATGTGGCAAAGAGAGAATTTAAGATGCTTATATACTGTTTAATAAATGTATTTTTTTTATATAAATATATGTAATTAATCTATTTGATTTACATGTATTGTTAAGTAATTTTATAAATAACTTATTATATTTTAGAACTTTTAGTATAAATGAAAAGTATAATTTTTAATTTTTTGTACGCAATTATAATTTACATTCTGAATTTTTAATTTTGAAATTATTCATCTTAAACTTATAAATATATGACGTTAATTAAAAGAAATTGACATAATAATAACAATGTTAATCTTCTAAAAGAAATTGACATATGACGTTAATTAAATTGTTTTTTAGTATTATTTTTGCTTGTTTAATTAATATCTTATTTTGTTGAAAAATTCGTTATATTTTGGTGAATTCCTAACAATTTCCCTTGGAAGGCCATTATATAATGTCTTATAGTTTATCCAAATTCTGTACATGAAAAGTTTACAGATCATATATATATACACAGATTCGACAAAATTATTTACAATTAACTACATTAATATTACAAATTAGAATATACAGAGGTAATGAAAATAGTGGAGATCGTTCGGAATGTCAACCGTGGCACTTGACAACTGCTGTATAAAAACTATATAATATCTTACATATATACATGTATACAAACAATATTTAGCAAACATTATAACCAACTCTCTTTTTTTCCCTCTCCCTCAACTAAAGTATAAAGGGGAAAAAAGAAAAAGATTAATGCACGAATCGCTATATGAAAGGAAACAAGAGAAACTCCAACGCAAGAAGATTCCAAAGGAATTGATAGAAATTTGCACTTGCTTCCTGCACACACACACACACACGCACACGCACACACACACATAAAACTTATTAGTAATTTAAAACTCACAAGTATAATATGACATTTGAGTAGAAGATTGGCTATATATATATTATTACCTTGGCATAATTTGCCTTGTCCAACTTCCTGACCTGTAATTAAGCACACAAGAGAATAAATTGGAAGAGAGTTTTTGCTTTAGAAAAATTTATGATAAAAAATGTATTTTTATTGTATTAATAGATGTTTTAGTTATTAAATTAACATCTTAACAATCTAATCTACAACTAAAAATAGTTTACGTTCATACTCAGTAATCAAGTCATTAAAAAATTAATACAATAATTAAAATAACAATATTTATTGATTTGATAAATTAAATATAGTTTCTATCGTAAATTTTGCGTTTTACACTTTGACTTTTATTAGTTTTTCTAGAATTTGCATATGACAAACCTGGAAAAGTAACCAGAAG
>JAINRH010000330.1:0-32394 GCA_025413025.1 Ficus hispida
GATCGAAGCAGCAATTATTTCAGACGAAGTAAAAGAAGACTGGCGAACGCCCATTGTAGCTTACTTGAAGGAGGGACTATTACCAGATGACAAGCAAGAGGCACGGAAGATCAGAACTAAAGCTGCAAGATTTCACTGATCAATGACGTTCTCTTTCGTCGCTCGTTAACGGTCCCTACGTTCGATGTCTCGACAACAAGGAAGCTATCTATGTGTTCAAAGAAATCCATGAAGGCGAATGCGGAAACCATTCAGGGGGACGATCTCTATGCAATAAAGTCAAACGCCAGGCTACTACTGGCCAACCATGCTCCAAGACAGTGAAGATTTTGTAAAGCGGTGTGATAAATGCCAAGACATTCCCCAGTTTTCCACCAGCCGTCCGAACGACTTTCGAGCATTGCATCTCCATATCCATTCATGAAATATTCAATGGATATTGTAGTCCACTGCCAAGGGCGAGCGGTCAACGCAAATTTTTACTCGTACTCACTGACTACTTCACAAAGTGGTCGAGGCAGAAGCATTCGCGGAAGTTAAAGATTCGGACGTCGAAGGCTTTATTTGGAAGAACATCATTTGCAGATTCGCTTGCCTCAGGAGATCGTCACTGACAATGGGTCCCAATTCATCTCTGGCAACTTCAGAAAATTCTGCCAAGCATGGAAGATCGAGCTCAGCTTTTCAACCCCTAGGTATCCCCAGGGAAACGGGCAAGCTGAAGCTACCAACAAAACTATTGTTCAGAACTTGAAAAAGAAGCTCGAAGCTCGAAAGGGCCGATGGGCAGACGAACTTCATGGTGTACTTTGGGCGTACAGAACAACCCCACGAAGGGCAAATGGTGAGTCTCCATTCTCACTGACCTTCGGTGCAGAAGCTGTTATACCAGCCGAAATCGGTGTTCCCACGATCCGGCGTGAATTGGCTTTCGAATACGAAAGTCAAAATCAAGAAATGCTTAATGACAGTCTGGACGTTCTGGACGAAAAACGAGATCGAGCCCTAATTCGCATGGTAAACTATCAGCAATCAGTGGCTAAGTATTATAATTCAAAGTTCGACCGAGAATTTTTAACGAAGGAGATCTTGTACTTCGGAAAGTATTCCAGAACACAGCCGAGCCAAATGCAGGAAAGTTGGGAGCAAATTGGGAAGGTCCTTACAGGATCTTAAAGGTTATTCGACCGGGTGTCTACCGTTTGGAAACAAGCGATGGAGTAGAAGTTCTCCGCAGTTGGAACGCTCATCATCTCCGAAAATACTACTTGTAATTCTTGTAAAGGTTAGATCCATTACGGCGAGCGTTCATCGCTATATCGAACCCGTAGGTCTATGCCTGAACTCCATTGCTCTTACACAATGTACGAGCTGCGCCACCTGAACTACGTTCGACTTGATCCCTAAACATTAGGTACGTAGGCAGCTCGTATACGTTTATACGAGTTCAGTCGTAAAAATTCAAACACAACTGTATTGGAACTACGAATGGCTTGATCCCTAAACATTGGGTACGTAGGCAGCTCGTCACACTTGAACGAGTTCAGCTATAATCCATTATAAAAATCATGTTTTCCTCGATTGAAAACTTGCATTCTTTTAAATTCATTTTCCTTGATTGTGAATTTAGATTTTTCAATTATCAACGTTGGAGCATACATCGTTCGTCTTAACGGACTCAACGATTGACTATCTTACGCTTCCTAACGTACAATGCGGATCAATCGATGTTGTTCTCAATATCTAACGTTCGTCCTAACGAAGGTTCATCCTAGAGATTCACTATCATGTGTTCTCTATTATTTACAACGTGGTAGGTCAACCGCTGTTCAATTCCACATTAAACGTTCGTCCCAACATACTCGACGATTCATAATCTCGAGGTTCGATCGTTCTAGCGTTCGATCAGCTAATGTTCGATCTGACGGACCTAATGTCGTGTTTTGCATATATGTATTCAACGATAAATATGCAAGTAAAAATTTTTTTTTTCTGTAATTTAATATAACGAAATCTTTATACAAGATTCATTGTTCAAAATGAAAATTACATAAGAAAAACTAAAAATTACAAAAATAGTTAATTCTCCGCCTCTTTAAGCTCAGGGACTCCAGCCACAGGTTCGACGTTCGGAGTAGATGATTCAGCTGCAGGCTCGACGGTTGGAACATCCGTTTCAGCCGCAGGAGGATCAAGGACAGATGATAAAGTTCCAGCTTCGCCAGTTGGATCTTCATACAGCTCGATTTCTTCGTCGACTTCAGTATCGACGAGCAGCCCTTGTCTGTACTCCTTCAATATGTCGTACCGAGCTTTGAGAGTAGCTTCCTCGAACGCATTAGTGATTCGGTGGTGAGTGCTGCGTTTTTGGCCTCGAGGGTTGAATCTTCTCTTGCGCTTCATTGTATTTATCAATCATGATTTTCATCGTGTTGATATTTTCTTCGCTCGATCGCGTTACATTTGAAGCTCCGAAGTCAAACCCTCAGCGCTTGCTTTCACGCCACCAAAAAGACGTTCGATGTTCGAACCCTCTCCTCCCATTGCTTGTTCTTCTCCTCGAGCTGCTTATTTCGATCTTCGAGACCGTCGATTGTAAGCCTATGCTCGCGAACTCTATCTGTTGTTCGATAGACGAGTCCCATTGCTTGAATGCTCGCCTGAAACATCACAGCAGATTAGTTTAATGATAGTAAAAATAAAATACATATTGTATATATGTAAATTATATATATATTTATATATATGAAAATAAAGTTTATAAACACATACCTTCAAGTTATTCCATAGTATATCGTCGAGGTGCTGTTGGATACGACCTTCGTACATAGCGTCGGTATCCACCTGAGAAATGAGCTGCTTCATAATTTCGACGCTCGCATGTTGGTCTTTAAGAAGACTCATGTTCTCTGGCAGATCGACCTCCACCATGTTGCTTTTCTTAGAACTGGAAGGCTCGACTTCATTCTCAACGGAGGGGACTTTGGATCTCTTGTTCCTTTTTGCAGGAACTTTCTTTTTGCCCTTCTCCACAGCTTTCCTCTTTCGGCTTGGGGACGGTTGTTTCGCAGGTGGCTCAGGGGAAGACTCGAGCACTAGCAAAGGAGTTGGCTCGTTGGTTTTTGCCGCATTCTCCGTTGCAGCAGCAACGGTTTTGCCTTCGCAGCTTCCTTCGCTGCCTTCCTCTTGGCAAGCAGGTCCTTAGGAGACGGGAATTCGATATCCATCGAATCCAGTGCAAACTCTGCGATCAAAGCCTCCTCGTCAGTTAACGGTTCAATGAACAGTGGAGAACCGAAGAGTCTCTTCAACGCTCCCCTGATCACGAACGGCCAATCTACCCAGGAAGGAACTCGTTTAGGAATACCTGTCGGGAGTTCGATGAAGTCCTTCCAAAGGCTCGACGCTCGTAGTCGCTTTGGATTTTGAATTTCGTTCCACTCTCTGTTCGGGAGCGCGAGCAATCGTTCGAGCTTCTCTTCGAACAAGAGAGCTTTCGGTGGCGGTTTCTTCGATTCTTGGCCTGCAATACAACAAAAATGATATTAAAATCATAATACAAGATATCTTCGAGATACGTTCGACGCTCTATGCTCGATACTTACGAAGAAACCCCCATAATGGAAAAAACGAATTGGCAAGTCCTCCCATTGACTTTTCATTTACCAACATGAAAAAGTAATGGTCCTGCCAGTATCTATCGGCGTTCTTCATTTCGCCAACAACTTGTTTGTTCTTCCTCGGATACATCGAGTATCGTCCTCGGTCCTTAGAGTTTTCTTGCGGATAGTAAATGGCGAGGATGTAATGGTCCTGCCAACACTATCAAACCCAAGAAAACTCTCATCCCGTTCGGCATCAACTGCGGGATGGCAAGCTGGTAATGATGCATGCACTCGACAAGGAGAGGAGGAAGAGGAAGCCTTAGACCGCACTCAAAGTAGATGGTATACATGCATATCCATCCTTCAGAAACGGTGTCTGCTCGTTCACCTTCGAGTGGGAGACGTAGCTGAACTTCGTTTGGAAAACCAAAACGACCTCGAATCTCTGTCAGATCGTCTTCTGTCAAGACGGATCTTGGGTTCGACGTTCGAAGAAGAGATTCGGTACTTAGACGACGTGGTGGTCTCGTCAGTCGAGCGATGGGAGGAATCGTCAGAACTTCTGTCTCTGAAGTACTCGCCGGTCGATTCCTTTCGGATGCCTGATTGCTCGTTTCGGCACCCCTTTTATCTTGTGCTATTTCATGCTCGATCTTCGAATGACGAACTGCTGATATCCATTCTTCGTCGTCCGAGCTGTCATCGCTAGAGTCGAAGCTCGTCCACTCTATCTCCATGTCTTCGATAATTTGTTTCTCCTTGTCCATGTTTTGCAAACTGAATTGTCGACGAACGGTGGAGAAGTTTCAGATCTAAAACCCCAACGGACCAAAACCTTCTTGAAGTTTCGGAAGAACACGAAGAACAGAACTCTAAAACCCGAGAAAAACCCTCAAACAAAACCTCACTAAAACCTCTAACCAGAATATTTACCCGGAAGAAATGCCAAAAACGGCCGAAAAGACTCAAAAACAAGATGAAATAAAGTTTTACCGAACCAAAATTGCTCAAAGAGAGAGAGAACGGAGAGAAATCTTGCCTGAAAATTTCTGTGACTTCGGAATATCTCGGACGCTCTGGATTTTCTCAGACGCTTCAATTGCAAATATAAGGGGAAATGATATCGTGTGAATCGTTATATAGCTTGGTTGTATAACCAACGATCCTGATTTCCAGGGAATTTCTGATCAAACGGCTGGGGTAGCATAACCTTTCGAATTCCCGCTCAAACGATCGTACGTCGCATCATAGCAAACCCTGAAATCTCGCGCACGCCAGCTCAGACCTGCGCCATAACGGTACGAATTCCAATGCCATTACAAAACATCCAGTCAGTACTCGCCACGTGTATAGAGATTTCCTCTCTCACAAGTCTCGAGATTTCCATCGAGTATTTCGTCAGTCCGTCTTGATCTTCCTGATCTGATGTAACAATGACTGATGCGAATTTTTATCGAGTATGATCAAACACTCTATCGAGGATCCATCGCTCGATAGACTGGGGGGCTATCTGTTGGGGTTAGACTTCGTCTTCCCTTTAAAACGTTAGCTTTAACAGTTTATCTGACAAACGGCGAACCCCCGATTACATTTCGGACCTCATAGTTGGGCCAGTCCCAATTCACTGACCCGTTCGAGCCTCGAACGTCGATCGATTTCACGAATGGGCCGGACCCATGCAATGATTCCAAGTCATTTTGATATTTACGAACATTTACAATCGAGCATCGAACGTTCGTGTCAAATATGATTCTAAGCTGATGGAATCTCTAATAAGCCACGAACGATGGATTATGAGGGCGAAGCCTTATTTCCTTCTTACCGTTCGTCGCTCGTTTATAATACAAATCATAAGGAGCGTCTCCTATTACAATCGAATCTACGATGGATATATGACGTATTATGTCTGTATGAAAACTGACAAATACCTGATCACCAATGGCTGTATATCAGTAACCGCAGAGACCCATTATCTGTGACTCATACGAATAACCGCTAGGCCCATTATCTGCGATTCATATGGGTAACTGCCAATTCCATGTCATGACACGTGTCCCACGAATGATAAGCAATAACTGTTTGCTATCAGTTATGGGATCGGACCCATCAATTTTCCTCTATAAATAGAGGAAGACCCCCCTGACCAAAGGGGACGACAAAAAATCTCTCTTTTCTACAGAATAGAAAAGCACCCTTATACAGTACCCTTCTTCAATTAAGAATCACAGTTCTTCTTGTATCCCAGAAGTATTCGTATACATAGAAGCATCATTCTCAGAGGACATAGCACTTGTTGGGCGAACCTCTCTAAATTGTGGTGTCATCAAATTCTATGCTGTTTTTATTTATTTTATTATGTTCATATTGGGTTGTATTTATGAGTTTCATTACAATTCCCGGGGGCCCAATACATTTTGATTTAACGATATTGACTAACTCCGGTTAAAATTTGACAGTAGATATCCAGCATCTACATCTACTAAACTCATCCTTAATTTATGTTATTCTTTTAAAACTTTATATTGTATTATGCTAGTTTGGCCAGTCTCCCAATTAAACTTAACTTTCCTAACTAAAATAATATTAAAGGAAACTTTCCTAATTTGAAAATTACTGGTTATCTTTTCTTCCAATCATTGTCTTCAAACCAAAAATATTCCTTCCAATCATTATCTTCAAACCAAAGATATGATTTCTAATTTTGACATAGTTTGTTTTCCAGTATGGCTTCATCTTTCTCCCTCAGTTGTAGAGAATTCATTCTCGAATTTCGAGTAGCTTCAAGTGATAGACATAAAGAATAATATTCTTCATGAATTCGGAACGACCAATTTTTGGAGCAAAAAAATTGTTGAACGTGCTAAACGATCCTTTTCCAAATTTGGTAAAATGGAGTCAATTTTATCAATTTCAAAGATTAACGTTCTGGAAATTACCTCCCCCAAAGTATTGTTATAAATTGTGCACGAAATAAGAGAAATACCCTCAACCACAAATGTAAGATTCTCATCGACGATGACTTTGCTAGAGTTGGCTACTAGATCATCTTTCTTCAAAATTACTTTCATCATCAAAGGTAAAAATTTTCGTCAATTTCTTCTCCATCGATGTTTGATTTCACAACCTTGGAGGCAAATTTGCTAATCTTTGGTAGATGTACATAAGATACATTTGGTAGAGCTTTCTAAAAGCTGCTTTGACTTCTTAGATCGAAAAACACTTTCTAAAAGAATTTGGATGATCTGTCAGAAGAGCTTTCAGTCTTTGATAGTTGTACATGGGAAAAAATGCTGCATGTATGTGTCTCTTAATCTTCTCCAATGTGTCAATTTTTTACTTTCCCAATCTGTTGTGGCTAATCTTTGTCTGCTGCTACCAATTGCTTGCTCGTCTTCTAACTTTGTTCATTACTAACTTGACTTTTTGGTTTTCTGAGACTTCTTTAAACTCGAAAAATTCTTCAGCGTTGGCATCCAGTCTAGGAACCTTTCTCTGATTCAAATTTCTTAAATATGTTGCAATTATGAGGAATTGTTTTTCTCCTTTCCATTTTCCTCATATAGTAATATTGCACTACCTCCTTTCTATGTTCTCTCATTCCTACCAAACATACCCTAATGATCTTGCAGCTGTTGTTGTGACTCTTGAAATTGTTGCGGTTGTTCCTCGACTGCCGATAGACGATCTCAGTTGTAAACCTCATCGAGGGGCAATTCATTCCTTTCAGGCAGCATATTGTAGGAGTGTAGCAAGTCCTTGATACCAAAATGATATGGCATAAGCGTACTTTAAAATAATAAAAACAGTAAAATCAGAATGCCAAGAAAACTACAGCTAGCAAGAGTACTAAAAATTGAAAGGAAAAGAGTAAACAATCAAAATTTAATTAATGATCAACCGTTTAAGGAAAATAAATGCTCAAATATTAACATATTTATAGACTAAACTGGCCTAAATGTTTGTAGAAAACTACAATAAAATTAAGAAAATAAATAATTCTAAAAATTGAAAAAATAAAAACTATAATCAAGAAACTAACTTAATTTTAAGCAATAATTAAACCAAAATTAAACTTAACTAAAGCAATACTAAAAGAAATTTTCCTAATTGTAAAATTGCTATTTGTTTTTTCTTCTAGTAATCATTTTTTAGTACAAAAATATGATTCCCGGCCCAATTTCAACATGATTAATTTCCCAACATGGCATATAGATATTTGTCATTAATTTATTGTATTTTAAAATTTCGTTTAGTTCATGTATACGTTAATACATCGATATTTTCATTTATTAATCTTGATATATCCTATGATATTATTAGTACATATTTTTTAAAATTATTTAAATTTTTAGTATAAAATTTTATCGATAGTGATAGTTTCGGTGATTGTGAGAAATAGACATGATATGTCTATGTGTGGAGGCCGCCAGAGAGCATGGAGGGCATTCGCAGGGCACGTTGCACAACGAAACCATAAATTCAAAAATTTTCAACTTGTGAGGAAAATCATGAATCTCATTTTTACCAATTTATCTAATTTTAATTTTTTAAATTATTTTTTAAGGATCTTACCTACCGATTAAAGGTCCAGAAAAAGGATAATAGTAAATTAAGGCATGTTAAGTACTAAAATATTGTCTGATTGTAGGTATAATCTAGTGTTAATTGTATAATTGACTCTATCATTAAGTGTAAAAATCAATCATAATTCAAAAGAAAAAAATGGGACTGTATATTGCGTACGTGGATTGGATTATGTATGTCATGTAGGAAAGGAGAGATTTCTAACAACCGCCACTTTGTTTCTCATATTTTTCTCTTGAAGGAAACAATGAATTTTAATTATATACCAAAATATATGTTTAAACATGAGGCTCAGATACATGTATGGCCAAATAAAATCATACATATATATGAAGGAAGAGACTTTTTTCAATAGAAACTTACACAGGAAAATATCAACTCTATTATTGTCACTACTATACCCTACCAAGAGCTGTACGTATCTAGAGCCACAAAATTTAATGGAGCATAAATAAAAATAAATCAATAGTGAGAAACATAATAATTGACATTAAATAAAGGAGCCGTAATTGATACTTGCAGCACATATGAGTTTAGACAAATATTGTACTCTTAAAAAGTTTTCAAAAATAATATCTATTAACAACATTTTTAAAAAATAATAATAATAGGTAATTTGCTGTAAGATATGAAAAGAAAAACTACTACTATTTCTCAATGTTAAAATGTCATATTTTGATTTAGTTCACGCTTAATATGCCGTTATAAATCTTTTTTTTTTTTCCTATAATGTTCTCTTTTACAAAAATTTAAATTTATTTTTTAAATTAAATGTTTGAACCTATAATTGAAACGGGTACTAAGTTTCGTTAAATTTACACCTTTTTTTTCTTGTCGTTTAGGTTGACTTTGTCAACTGATTAATGAACGTGTTCATTAGGTCGAGGGAAACGTTTTTTCTACGCGGTTTATTTCACACTTGCGAGTCTCTCTTCTCAAATGATCATGTAGATTATAAAGAGCAAATTGTATGTTTCCAAGGACAAAATCAAAGAAATCAAAAATCTCAAAAACTTCGATTTCAATCTCCTGTTTCTGGTGATATTCATGGGCTTTCAAATCTTTTCCGGTTTGTCCCAAATCATTGGGGAAACCTTCAAAATTTTCTTCAAAAATTGGAAGCTAATATCCACAATTACCCTACTCCACATCTTCCTAAACTCCATCCTGTTCTTCCCAAATCTCTTCTCCACCGAACCATCTGACACCAAATTTTCCACCAATCTAACCGATATTATGCCGTTTAATACAAATAGTACTTCTAATAATTCTCCCGGTCTGGCCCTCGGTGATTACTTTGCTTACCTTACTACATCAGTGAAAGTGTTTCTCCCACCCTTTGTCGGAGCGAAATTTCTTGTTTATGTCGCGGACAGTTTTGTCTCCATTTTCTTTGCAACCGCCATAATATTGGTATCCTCAACAAATTACCTTAGTGAAAAAGAGTTACAAGTCAAGAAATTACTTTCAATGGTAGGGAAATCATGGAAAAGGGCATTTCTTACTTCATTCTACACGAACTTCCTTAGTTTGGTGTATATATTCTTCGTTTTTGCAATATTTCTATCCCCATTCATTAATCCTCGATTCGTAGCTTTGATCTTTATCTCTTTAACCGTTTTCACCGTCGCCTTGATTTTCTATCTTTACTACATATCTATTGTTTGGGCTCTGGCGTTGGTTGTGTCGGTACTAGAAGAAAAGTGCGGATTTGAGGCACTTAAGGAGGCTTCAGAGCTTCTTCAGGGCTTGGGGCTAAAAGGGTTTCTCCTTAGTCTCCTTTTTGAATCATTACCATCTGCTATGATGCCAACTTGGATAATGGACGGGAACGACGAACTAGATTTACCAACAATAATTAAATCAAATTTTGTTCCGTTGCTTACCTTGAAATTCGTCAGCTCCGTCGCTAAGCTCTTTTCCTTGATCTCTTACACGGCCTTCTACTACGATTGCAAGAAGATTCATGGGAAGCGCTTCGATGAAATGTTTTCCGGTACAAAACTAGAGGCTACATCTATACCGCTTATTGTCTCCGTAGATCATGTACGTATTGATCATGGGGGAGAAAATATCTTGTTGAGAAGTAGAATATCTAATTAATTATCTTTTATTGTGGATCATATATGTGGTAAACTATTAGTCAACAAAATATATAAATATATATATATATATGTGTGTGTGTGTGTGTGTGTGTGTGGTAAACTTCGTAGTACTGTTGGCTGTTCTAATTTTAAATTTTGATGCTAGTAATTCTATTGTAATTTTTTTGTTCAGTAATTGCACTGTCCTCTTCTAGTATTTGAAATAATTTTTCAAGTAAAATGCTGATATACCTTTTATTTATTTATTTTTTTTGAATGACAAAAAGAAAGAGCATATCCTAATTAGATTGTACCCATTTAGGATCTCATGTTAACCCAGGCACTCACTGAAATATTATTACAAAATAAACAAAAATTACGAAAAGTCCAACAAAAATGCATATAAAAAGATTAACACAAACCACTGCAGGAAATATGCTGTTTAGTGACAAAAGAAATGTGCCGCAAAAAGTAGAAAATTTGCCGCAAAAGTTTCGCAGCAAAATTTTGCGGCATTTTTTAACAAATACCTTAATTTTTGCGGCATTTAAGAAAGTACCACTGATAACTGCCACAAAAAGTCATATATATATATATATATTTGTAGTGAACTAAGCTAGCTAAGTCAGCAAAATTTTAAAAAACGGTGCAACTCGTCGCAAAAAACTTTCGTGTTTTTGATATAGGTAAGTCGTCGAAAATTGATATTGCCATGGTTTGTCATCGCAAATCCTTATCTATCTATGATGTTCAATCAGTGAGCTATTTCGCACTTTTTAAAAGGTGACTGCTTCTAGGCATAAGTTCTGGCTGTCTATCAGACGTACTAATTGCGCCAAATTCAGAGTGGCGGGAGCCAATTGGCGTCAACAATAGCTATTTGCATGGCAAATGTCGTCACAAATAATGATGTGCAATACAGCGAGCATCGGTTGTAGAGATATTTTATTCAAGTTTCGCAGAAAAACGGCAGACACTTTGGCATTTTTCGAAATATTATTTGCGATGATAAGGTAACTATGTCGTCGTAAAAAGTGGTTCCAGAACCTTCCCAATTAGTATAAGGCAGTTATTTAGATTTCGGGGAAATTTTGGTGAAAAGCATTAGCGATCTATAATATCCTTAATAAGCAAGACTGAGATGCATCTTTTTATAAGTATTTCCGATGACATTTATAGGATTTTGTCATCGGAAAAAGTAACGCTATAAACCCAATCGCAGAGCCTTCTTCCCCAATTTCTCCGGTATTGCTCTCGGCCTCTCTCCCTTTCTCCACCCTAAATCACCCCAAATCCTTCTCAATCCCTTCAAAAATCTTCTCATTCTGGATATTTCTTTGTAGAAAAAAGAAAAAAACCATTAACAAATACGTGAAAAGTTAAAATTCATTTTTATTATTAATTAATTAACAAATTATTAATATGAAAGACTATAATTTAATAATTTTAATAATTGAATATTTTAATATTTTAATAAGTAATAATTAATGTATGACAATATTTTAATATTGTTTATTAAAATAAAAAAATTAAAATTAACTAAAAAACAATACTAAAAATGAGTTATTGCTTTCATGAAATTTGATAAGATTTCATAAATTAAAAAAAAAAAAAAAGGCACTTTTTATTTTCTTCTATTATGTTTGGATATGTGATTAGATAGCATAACAATAGCATACGCGAGTACGAGTTTATGTTTTCATA
Source organism: Ficus hispida (assembly GCA_025413025.1). Lineage (NCBI taxonomy): Eukaryota > Viridiplantae > Streptophyta > Magnoliopsida > Rosales > Moraceae > Ficus > Ficus hispida. Next base: position 11,978 of record JAINRH010000330.1, read on the forward strand.
TTGTATGTGCATTCATGAATTACCCATAGATCCGTTCGAGGATCGGTACGTAATTACCAATGCTTGAATTGTCCCGTTTAGATATTTTGGTATTGTAATTTACGTATTTGTCATTTAATATCACTTGCACCTTTGGGAGATGTTTTGGTACATCTTCCTTCCTTCAGTACCAAAACAAATAGTCATTATATTTTTATTGATACGGAAACAAAAAGTCTTGTTTTCTATAAATAAAGACATGTCCTACATAAAATGTGCTAACAAAATAGGAAAAATGAACATCTCAATTAGGAAAACAAAATAATTTACGTAATACATGCAAGGCGAAGATAGATGTCTATTTTAAAGGCCAATGTTTTTTCTTTTTATTTTCTCTTTTCTTAGCAAACATACAAGTTATAAGTTATAACAGGCTTTATCTAATAAATATTTACAATTATTGAGGCTTTGTAACAAGACACAGACCATAAACTATATAGTACTGATAATTTTGTGTCCTATTCTAGAGAAAAGTAACAGTACCAAAACGTCCATTGTTGCCTTTTTTCCTTTAGGGTTGGGATGTACTTCTTATTTTTTAGTAGGTGGTTAAGACCCTCTAAAAAAATTTATTTTTTTAATTATGAATTTAAGATGGAGAGTTCGAACTCTACATCTGTATGACATCAAATGTAAATTTATCGTTAAGATATGTATATAATTTGAAATTATTTATGTTACCAAGACAAAAAGTCATGATAATTTTTACTGATAGTGAAATTTTCATCATTATATGTGAAAAAATGAGGAAGACATGTATAAAAAAAATAACATCCATTATTTGAAAATGTGCATATGTAAAATATCTATAATTATTGAGGCTTTGTAGAAAACAGACCCAAAAACCAGTGGTATAAAAATGACGACACTATTGTAACTAATAATATATGCCTATGTCCCACTTTGTTCGTAGGAAAAACACCACCACAAAATCTTCTGTTATTCTTTTTTCTTGAAATTGCAGACCCAACATCTTCTCATCAGATTTGGACCATCACCAAACATTAGATAAAGTAAGGGATTTTGGACTCAACAAAGAAAACAAATATCAAGAGTACATAATGTTGGGAAAAAAAAAAGTTATTGAAGTTGAATAACAAAGCGCGTTATACGCAATAATTGAGCCAGCCTATTTTTCCAATAGGGGCTTACACTAAAAGATAGAGTTTTCAAAGGACTTATTATATATGGATAATTTATTTTTAATGTGGGAAAAATGAAAAAAAGCATGAAGATTTTAGACATAAAATAAAAAGGGAAAAAAAAAAAAAGAAAAGAAAAAAAGAAGCTCACTGGGACATAAACCCCCTATACGGTCATGGGTGGCTTCAGGGGTATAGTTTTTTTTCATTGGGTTTTCTTTTCTTTTCTGTTTTTTTTTTTAAAACAAGACTATAAATTTGTATCCTCATGGTCCTTAATTTAAATCTACAAGGACTAAAACTAAATCAAGAACTATTTAGAGCTAATATAGAGTATTAAGTTATACAATTTCTTATTTTCTGTCCTTTTCTTTTAACTTTTGTTTCCCTTATAAGGTCTTTCATGCTTTAAGATTGTACAACCTTGTTATTTGCCTTTTAAAAACAGTCGTTTAATAAACAAAAAAATAAAAAAGAAAAAAGAAAGTTACAATTTTGTTCATCGTACATATGTAAAAGAGTACGATAAAAAGCTACCATTCATTTTGTTAGCAAAAAATCGAATCGTTTTGATGGTTTCCTTTTGTTGGAAACGATTGGGATTGGGAATAGAAATAGGCCTGGCATGCTTCTATATCTCTTTCTGTTTGACACTTTTATCTTGTCTTTAAGGAGAAGTTTATTTATTGTTCTTTTTATATCCATAATAAATAAGATAAGATTAAGATTTGCCATTACTTTCTATACTTATTGCATAATTGCCATTGTCTTGTCAGCACTAACTCATCAACTTTTGTTTAAGTTTGGAAAGTGGTAATTATTCATTGCTTCATTTTTGTAGTGTATTTTAACAATTGCTGTTGTTTACTTTTTTGTTGAAATATATGTTTTTGTATATATAAATATAAATATATATATATATATATATTAATCATAAATATATGAAAGAGAGGTTGTTTTCCTCGTTTTCATTCTTTAATCCTCCTTTAATACGTTTTTTTTTTCATTGGAAAAAAATCATTTTGATGCTCTTTTTTTTATTTTTACTTTTATTGTATATATTATTTTGCTTGTCAACTTATTTTTTCTTCTGCTTGTTAAGTTTTATCTTCTTTTAAACCCTTTCTAATTTGCTTCATTTTTCTGTTGCTCTTTTCTTAATCTATTACTTGTCTTTTCATGCTCTTCGGCTTAGTCATTAGTTTCTTTAATTTTCTTTAATTTTCTCTTCATTAAAAGCTCAAGATCCCATTTTTTTTAATTAGAGATTTCTGTTTAGATCTCTAACACAACTTTCTCACAAGAAACTCTAAGCTCCTTAATTATGATCCAATCCAATTTTGGTGAGTTTTATTTCTTTCATTTGATCATGATCAAATTTGTACGTCTTTTTTGAGTTTTTTCGACAGACTTAAGTGGTTGTAAGTTCATTTTATAGATTTTTTTTAATAAAAAGATTACATTTATTTCTATTTTTGTTACTGTAACGACCGATGCTTCCATTTGGTATGATATTGTCTGCTTTGAGTCTCGTGTCCGCACGGCTTTGCTCTTGGGCTTCACCCCAAAAGGGTCTCATACCGTTAGAAGGTGATCTCTTTACTTATAAATCATCATATATATTCATTTCCAAGTAATAAGGGACTGTACAGCTTACCATTTTCTTTGTAAAGATTGATCACTATCACAACTATCCATCCTTTTGCAGCCCAACGTCCTCGTTGGTCAGACTTCCTGTTAGATAACTTGGCTCTGATACCATTTGTACCCACTCATGCCTCCCTTTGAAATGATATTGTCTACTTTGGGTCTTATGCCTACACGGTTTTGCTCTTGGACTTGATCCTAAAAGGCCTCATATAATTAGGAGGCGGTCTCTTTACTTAAGAACCATCACATACATTCATTCCTAAGTGATGTGAAACTGCACAGCTTACCCTTTTTCCGTATAAAGACTGATAACTGTCACAATTACTTTAGATGATCTTTGTGTTATCATTCTAGTTCCTCTACTACAATGAATAGTTGTCATTTTTGATTTATTTATAATTTCTACCTTTGTATTTCATAGGAGAGAATTAAGTTTAGCAATTTCTACTAAATCAATCTAATTAATAAAAGCTGAGATTGTTGTTATTTTTTGCTATTCGCCTTTTATATAATGATATCAAACTTTTACTTTGGATAACACAACAGAAGCTGTAAATTTTACAGAAGAACAAAATGAGTTATATTTTGATTAGAATATTTGACGTAGTAAATTTTATATCTTCATTTGCTATAATGAAATATAACTTTTACACTTATACTACTATTAACGTATACTCTTTTTGAAGTAAGATTTTTTTATGCATAATATTGTTCACATTTTGCGTTAAATACTTTTTTTGAAATAATATTTTTTTAATGCATATTATTATTCATAGTTTGCGTTATAAATATTTCAATTACAACTTAAAACGTGTCTCTCATGTATTTCAACTAGTTGTAAGTTAAAAGATTTTGTTGTACCGTACGTAACTTTACATGGTCTTTTTTATTGGTGAAGCCAAGAATTTAATTTTCAGGAGGGCATTGAACTAAGCCAAAGTTTTGACCGAAAATGGTAATGCGACAAACTTTATCATTGTTTATTTATTTGTATCTTTCGTTTCTCCTTTGAAATGAACTAATCTGCTAACAACCATGCTTATTAATTTTTTTTGTTTAACTTAAGAGTCATAAGAATAATGAATTTTTGTAATGACATATTGATTTTTTTACGGGGGAAGGAGGGAAATAGCAGATTTCATGATTAGAGTAGAAAATAATAGCATAATTTTTTCAGGAGTGAAAATTGTAGCATAATTTGAATTTAGTTTTATTGAAATTCTCAAAATGCTCCCGTATCTTCTCTCTCTCAAATCTCTCCCATTGTAGACTTCCAGTACCAGATCACCATTGCCACAACAACAGCCGCTGCCATTGCCATGCCGCCGCTGTCGCATTCGGCTCTATTCCCGAAAACACAGTAGCCATTGCCAGCAGAGCGTGCGACCGTCAATGTAGCAGCTCCAGAGTGAATTGCGAACTTCGTAGCTGCGAAATCACGGCGGAGGCTTCGAACCCAGACGATGACGCTTCAGATCTCCACCAACACCGTCAGATCTAGTAGTAATTCGCGACTTCGCCGGAGCTCAGCGCGAACGGAGTTTCCGAGCTCCATCAGCAGTCTGTCTTTTCGTCGCCGCCGGTTTGAAACTCCTGAAAAGTAAAATCCGGCTTTGTGAGGCACTCTCTCTGCCGACGGTGAACTCGTTCTGACGTGGGTCTCTCTCCGGAACACATGGTGGCGCGATCTCCCATGCAATGGTGTCGCCTCATTCTGACGACAACGACGACAAGCCCGGCGCCGATCTCTGGTTCTCTCCAGCAGCATCTAGGGTGAAATTTATTTGGTTTATTTATTTATTTATTTTTATTTGGATGAGTCTGTAGTTGAGGGTCTCTACCGGTACATATATTTTTTAAGCCGTTAAAATTTAATCGAACGGTTAAAACGTTGTTGGTGTACCATATTTAGCATACACCTTCCCTTACATTACCTTTTCCACCCAAAGTCTTCTCCGTCGTCGGTGACCTTTCCGCCGCTGGCGACCCACCTCTGGCCTCCCACCACCGGCCCCAGCCCCGGCCCTGGCCAACCGGCCGCCGGCGACCCCCCTTTCTCTCTCTTCTCTTCTCTCTCTCTTCCCCTCTCTCTCTTCCCCTTTCTCTCTCTTCTCCTCTCTCCCGCGGCCCTCCCCCGCCGGCCCCCAGCCCGCCCTCCGGCCCCCCAGCTTGCACGGTGCTTCCCCCACCTGAGGCCACCCTTCCCCGGCCTCCCCCCCACGCCTCCGGCCCCCCGCCCCCCCATCCGCGACCCCCCGACACCCCCCCCCAACGACCCCTCGGCCCCCTCTTTCTCTTCCCCTTTCTCTCTCTTTTCCTCTATTCTCTCTCTCTCTTCCCAGCCATTGGCCCCCACCCCTGGCTGCCCGGCGCCCCCCCATCTCGCCCCCACTCACGACTCCCCCTCTCTTTCTCTCTCTCACGTCAGGGGCTCTCTTTCTCTCTCTCTTCTCAAGTCGGGGGTAGGGTGGGGGAGTTGCGAGTGGGGGTGGGATGGGGGGGGCGCCGGGCGGCCGGGGGTGGGGGGCCGAGGGCCGGGAAGAGAGAGAGAGAAAAGAGAGGAAAAAAAAGAGAAAAGGGAAGAGAAAGAGGGGCTGGGAGGGTCGTCGAGGGGGTGCCGGGGGGTCGTTGGGTGGGGGTGCCGGAGGGCTTGGGGGTGGGGGGGCTTGAGGGTGGGGGGAGGCCGGGGCAAGGAGCCTCGGCTGGGGGGCGCACTGTGCAAGTTGGGGGCCAGCGGGGAAGGGCCGTGGGAGAGAGGAGAAGAGAGAGAAAGGGGAAGAGAGAGAGAGGGGGGTCGCTGGCGGTCGGCCGACTGGGGCTGGGGCCTGTGGTGGGGGGGGGCTGGAGGTGGGTCGCCGCGGGAGAGGAGAAGAGAGAGAGAGGGGAAGAGAGAGAGAAGAGAAGAGAAGAGAGAGAAAGGGGACGAGAGAGAAAGGGGATTGTCGGTGGCCGGCCGGTCGGGGCTGGGGCCTGTGGTGGGAGGCCGGAGGTGGGTCCCCAGCAGCAGAAAGGTCGCTAGTGACGGAGAAGACTTTGGGTGGAAAGGGTAATATGAGGTAAGGTGTATGCTAAGTATGGTACACCAATAACGTTTCAACCGTTCGATTAAATATTAACGGCTTAAAAAATGTATGTACTGGTAGAGTCCCTAAAACGATATCTACCACAGGCTCATCCTTTTTTATTTATTTAGGTTTTCAAATTTTTGGGGCTAATTTATAATTTTTATTAATCTACATAACATTTGATAAATACAAATAATATTTGATAAATACAATATTTATAAAATTAGGAAAAAAATATTTTTAGATAATATGTTAAAGAAAGGAAAAAATATAGTATTTTTTGATGTTTCATTATAATACAGTATTTTCAAGTAAATCATGTATTTTCAAGTAAAATATTTCAAATAAATTCATTATTTCTAAAATATTTCCAATTAATTTTATTTCATTAAAATATGATATTTTTAAGTAAATCGGTATTTTTTTTGAATTTTTGGATATTCCATTAAGATGCATTCCAAGTAAATCCAAGGTTTCTAAAAAAAAAAAATACTTTTGGATATTTCATTAAAATATTATATTTTCAAGTAAATCCAGTATTTCAAAAATATTTCCAATTAATTATATTTTTTTAAAATATGATATTTTCAAGTAAATCTAGTATTTATAAGTAAATACGACAAATTAGATATTTCAATAAAATACAGTATTTCTAAGTAAATCCGGTATTTCTAAGTAAATTCGGAATTTTCAATCAAAAATCTTTTGGATGTTTAGATAAAATACAATATTTTCAAGTAAATGCGGTATTTTCAAAATATTCGTAGTTTTATTTAATTAAAATTACGATATTTTCAAGTAAATCTAGTATTTTTAAACAAATCTCTTTTGGATATTTCAATAAAATACGGTTTTTCCAAAATGTTTTTATTTAATTATTTTTATTTAAAATACGGTATTTTTAAATAGATCCAATACTTTTAAATTTTTCTATATTTAATTATGATATGATATTTTCAAGTAAATTTAATATTTTCAAGTAAATTCAATATTTTTAAATAAAAATATTTTGGATATTTCATTAAAATATGATATTTGCAGATAAATTGATTGTTTTAAATTTTTTGATATTTTATAAAAATATGACATTTTCAAATAAATCTAAAATTTTTAAATAAATATAATACTTTCAATTAAAAAAATTTTAAATTTTAATTAAAATACGGTATTTCTAAGTAAATATGATATTTCCCTCCAATTAATATCTTTCATTAATTAAAATCACCTGACATATTCTTCAAAAAAAAAAAAAAAACTTGACTCATAAAATACAAAATTAAACATTTTTTTTATTGCTTTTATTAAGTAAATACATTATTTAGCTACCCCTATATTTTTGAAATTTTCATAACAACCCCTACCCAAAACCCTAGATCTAACTTCTCCCAGCAGTCCCCCTACTGCCGCTGCCGCCAAATTTGCAAATGTCGAAGCTCGATTTGCCAACAAAGATCACTCCTCGTGACCTTTGCCGCCACTAGAACCTTTGCCCATCATCGGAGATTGCAACTCTGTTGCGGGGATGAACGCGACACCGTCGCCAAAAACCGTCACAAATCCAACCATACCTGCAACAAAACACCAACAAAACCAGAGAAGACATCCATCGCGGCGATCTCTCCATAGTCCCATCCCTGGCTTCACAATCTCGAGATCGTCGCTTGATTTACCGGAGAGCGCAATGGTCTCTCACTGACATGGCATCCCGCGATCGAATAGCAACGCGAGAGAGAAAGATCGGTATCTCCGCCACCATTCTGGCATCTAGATCGCAACTATCACTCCATTGCCGGCGCGAGGTCCACCTACGACCAATGAGAGAGAGAAAGAGAGAGACAGATAGAGGAGAGAGAGAGGGGAAAAAAGAGAGAAGTGAGAGAAAAGAGAAATGGAGTATGTGGAGGGAGGCAAGCGTAAAATTGGAATGAACATAAAGTTAAAATTAAATATATTATAATTTATCGTCGTTTTAAAAATATGCTATAATTTTTACAAGTGCTTTTTAAATATACTATTTGCTACTATTTCCCTTACTATTTAGTTTCAGGTTTTAAATTGGAAATTTGAGTTTATTTAAAACTTAAAACGTTGGCGTGTTTTTTTAATTGTGTCAAGAATATTTACATCGAGAAATTTAAACAAACATTGTCAGGGCTTTGGAGCACTTTTAGGTCCATTTAATATTCATGATACGACTATATTAGATAGGATACATTAGGGGTTTAGATTGGAATATATATATATATATATATATATAAAATAGTAGAATTGAATTTTAACTATAATATTGTCCTACGTTTTGGATATAAGCCTTTATCCAATCCAGTTTTTTAAAATTTCTCATCATATAGAGGATTAAAATCCAGTTATCCAATCATGTCCTTAATTTTGTACAACAGACAGGTCCTTAAATATTGATAGGGTTACACTTGAGAGTGATTTATGACACAACACAAGATTATTTTTTGATGTGTAGATTGATCTTTCCAATGATCCACCAAAAAATGAAAAACTCTCCGTCTTTTTTCGAGTTTTAATTCTTCTCTTGAACATCATAGCAATAATTACAGATATAATAGGGCCAATGGATGAGAAAACATTCTGAATTAATTACAAAAAAATGAAAATATCCTCGAAGACTATAAGCCTAAATAGAAAACATTCTGAATTAGTTTATGTTTCTGGATAAAATCTCTCATAAAACTGGTCAAAGAATCTGAGAAATTAAACTGCTTGCGGTAGTAATTAATTCTTTACCTGCAAAGGATGTAATTTAACACTAAAAATTCCACTCGATTTCATTTTAGGGATGACAACAATATTATAATTATGAGTGCTTTGATGTCGCTATTGGTTCAGATGATTTCCTTTCTTTCGTCAAGAAATAATGAAGAGCATCTAATGGTGGAGATTTGAATAAAGATGCCGATGATGTTGATTATCCTTGTAAGTTGACAGAGATCATAAAGAGAAAATTACTTAAATAATCATATTTTTTTCATTTATCGACCAATATAATATAAATTCTCAAATCTTGACCAACTTGATACAAATATTAGTTAACTTTAGTTTAATTTTGTGTAATATTAGTCTAGTGTTAATTTTTTGTGTCATGTTAGTACAATGATCTCTAAATTTATGTCATTCAGGTGCTTTCTCCGAACATTAATGATGAAAACAATGTGAATTCAGGAATCGATTTTGAGGTCAATCTCATGCGTCCTTCAATTATGCTTATAGTTTATCAACCATAGGATCTACATAAATGAATGTCACAACTTATCTCGGGTGGATATGAAATGATTCAATATATTTCGGATAAGCTACTACTCATAAGAAAACGAATAAAAAAAATGTTTTGATGAAAAAACATTATAAGAATAAACTCTAGTCTTCCAAGTAAATCAAAATTTTCTAAGAACTACAAATGGAAGCGAATGGCTGGAGTTGAAAAACTCTTCAAAATAATGAAAAAGTGTTGGATATGGATGAGCTATGAGTTGGGAGGTCGGCCTGAGGAAAGGGAGTTTACTCTTATGAACTCCAAAGTTTGTTTTAGAGAAAATGGAAAAAGTGAGGGAGCAGAGAGAGAAAGGGTTTGTTACAAACCCAAACGAAATCTGTCAAAGTAACAACATTGAAAATTAAAATTAATAAAATAACTTTTTTTTTTTCATTTTAACACTAGAACAACCAATTAAAAAACTGGTTGGTCTCGATCGTTTTAGATTGTCCTAAAGTTATTTTGCTAATAAAATTTTTTGTAAGATTATTTAATAGATAAAAAAAGTAGTTGTCTTTAATCTCCCACTCTAGTCTCTAGGTTCATTGAAGCCATTTAAATTTCAAATCATTTTCCGAACTAACCCGTACAATTTTTTGAAATTAAATCTAGGACACCTTATTTTACAATAAATATGAAAAATTTCCCAGAATGGAATTAAAGAAATTCCATCCTAATTCCAGTTTCACTTCTTTGATTAAGATTTTGACATTAAAATTATATAATTTAGTAGGAAATTGTCCGTGAGTAATAGTCGTTGGACAACATGTAAATTAAGGTTTTTTTTTTTTTCTCCATAATTATGATAAAAAAAATACATGACATAATTGATATGAACCTCGTCGATGAAACGACGAAACCCGACACCAAACACCAAAAGAATCATGCCTAAATAAAGAAAGTAAAATAAATTCATATCCAAGGCTTAAAGTCAGACCTAACACACTAAAACGGAAAGTAGCCATGCTGAAATTAAACTTGTTTTTGACCGGGCTCTTCTAGAACTCCAATCATGGCGATGCTCTTCTGATGATAACGTGGTCCAAGCTCAATGGGCTTCCACGAATTTACTTGAGTACAAACTTATTGAATCAGCCCATTCAATGCTTCATTAAATCGCTTGATTCTAAATCTCGTAATTGGTCCAATTGGCAAGCCTAATGGATCACATAGGTGCTACCCTTGAGTCCTTCCAATCCCACTTGTTACTTCCCTATCATGTATGCTTGGATATGCAACCTTGTTCGCATCAATAATTATTCTATATTTTTGCACTTTGTAGAATATAACACTCTCATTTAGTACCTATCAAAGTAAATGAAAAATCGTCTAAATTGTAATATCATTCATCCTTAAATTAAATAAGGAGTCTTAACCATTCCTTGACCTACATATACATGTATTAAAGTATTAGGGTCTTATAAGATTTTTAATTTTTATTTTTAATGATAGTGAGTGAGGAGTCTTTAGCGGATTAAGTTTCGAAGAGGGTGCCAACATACTTGGAATATCTTTATCCACTCTGATGTTAGTCACTCACTCTCACCATTTATTTGAAAAAAATTTATGCTCCCTTTGTTTTTTTTTTTTTTCTTTTTTTTTTTTTGTTAAGTATGGTTTTCTGATTTTCTTATATTAAGGTTGGGGATGAAACCCTATTTGATGAAATAAAATTTTTTTTTTGTTGAATTAACTCTCTTTATGTGCTCTTAAATGTTTATAGTTCTTTATTCAGTAGATAATTAAACTGAGATTTCCTTCATCATCAATATCAAGTATTTTTTATAGTTAGGAATATGTATGCTTGTCTTTTTATAGATTCATGTAATAAACTTTTTGAATCTTTGTTTTCTTATCATGGAATTCGATACATAAAACCCTTAAGAAATTATTTATTAAGTGGAGAATGACTTATATATGGTTTATTTTAGTAGGATTTAATTGTTAAATGTATAAGATGGTAATAGATATTGATTTCGAGTTGTCACTTCAATTTGGAAATGACAATTCGGGAATAGCTAAGTTAGGTAGTTAAAAAATTCTGAAACCTTAATAATTTTCATCTGCTCTATAACTTCAGTTTTATTTATTTGTTTCAATATCTTTTTTCCCTTTTTAAATTTTATTTTTTGAATAAATTGAATTTTCTTGAACTAGGATAGAATGATAATTCTCTTGGACCAGTTAATTTTTCTTAAATTTTAACGTTCCTGGTAAGTCCAGCATCATTACTCATTAATCTGTATGTCAATTGATTCATACACTTGTCAGTATAACTATATTTGCATAACAGTGCCATATTACTATGCGACAATGTATCAATTGAGAAGTCCTTTTTTAACTTTTTTTTTTTTTTTTTTTTCGGCCGAAGAATCTTAACTTATAGTTTAGACGTACGTAATTGTAGGAAACTAACTCCAAAAATTTCTTGCATATGGACAATGGTTACTCGACGGGTCCATGGAGAAAACTTTTTTTTTTTTTTTTTTAAGATTCCGTGTGAATGAGTTTGAGTTGGAAATTTTAAATTTCAATAATAAATTTGTGTTGACTTTTCAGAAAGATAAAAATTTTTTCAAAAAAATAAAAAAAATTTTCAATAAAAGATAAAAATTTTAATTTGAGATGACTTCCTAAACTAAGCAAATGTCCATGGAGAACATTGTTTATTACGTATTCAATTTTTTGGCAATTGACAGTGACAACTTGATGTAAGTGAAGTCAATTCTGCTATGAACCTTGAGATATCCTTGGTAATAAATAACAATCAACGCGACTCTCAAAAACTACGTTATAAATATATGTAATAAAATGAGCTGCTAATCAATATTTTATAATATTTTTATAAAATGGTGCTTGTTTTATTATTATTTTTAAATATATAATAATAAAATAATTCTAATATAATATTTTTAATAATATTTATCATTTTTAATCGATATCTAAATAATATTATATTATAAAATTTTAAATAAAAAATTATATATAAATTAATTGATTGTTATAATTTTTAAATATAAAATTATAATTATTGAACATATCGGCTATATCTCCTACATATAATATTACCCATTTTAATATTTTCAAAGACTTGACTATTTGAATTTTAGAGCTGCAAGACGACACAACTTCTTTCTTTAAGGATGATACAGCCTATGAAATTTCTTTGTCATAATTTATTAACAAGTTGATCATGCAACCACCATAATTTTTTGATCACGTTGATCATAATTTTTCTTTAATATTGCTGGATATGCTTGACGCGTGACAGACGGATCTAAATCTGGATTAATTAATATCCATTTCACCCATCTCCAAAGCAAGAATATTTAACCAAATTACAACAATAAAGTCTAGTATTCCCCAATAAATCAACCGGAGTAGTTTCGACCGGTACTGAGGAACCACATTATTATTTGCCACAACTTGGTTCTCTGACCTAGCTAGCTCCACCCTTTGAAAGGTAATTCTTGTACTTTTTTCTTCTACATATATATTCACGTTAAGGAAAAGGATCATTATCATTTATTTAGGAGTATTATTTTGTGCTGAATTATATTTGCTCAACTATAATACGTATTAGTTTTATGTGTTTTTTTTTTTCATCCTTAATTTTTTCTGCGTTCAAATTGATTTTCATGTACATATTGAGGAATAAAAGGGTAAACAAAGATTATACTTTATATTTCAAGAGTATTACTAATTAAGTTGAATCATCGACATTTTTTTACTTTCTTTGATTTGTTCTTTTTTTAAGGGAGGATGAGCAAAATAGAATATCTGATATGATGTACCGTAATAAATAGCATAATTTCAAAAAACTGAAAATAAATGGCATAATTTTACTCTATCTAAACTTATTATAAAACAAAATACCAAAAATACCGTTACCTAAGTTTGCCCCAAACCCTACTCTTCTCTCTCTTCCTTCTCTCGTCGTTCCGATTATCGTCACCGTGGACGTCGCGAGCATGAGAGAGGTAAGAATCACGAGGCCTCGCCATCGACATCTGAGCACGAGGGAGGTGAGAATCGCGAGGCCCCACTATCTCGTATTGTCTGTTCCTCGTCGTTCCAGAGATCGTCGCCATTCACGAAGCGCCGCCATCGCCGTTGGGAGAATCGTGAAGCAGGGAAATGCCATCGCGCCTGTTGCGTCTGTTGGTCGTCGGTAGGAGATCGTGAGTCCTCATTGTCGCGTCGCGTCCCGCCGTGTCTGTTCGTTGTTTGTGGGGATCTCCGTGGACGAGTTGCTCGGCCCGCTGGGTGGCCGGTGTTGCGTCTGACGGATGAAATTAGGTGGTGGCTGGGGATATCTTTTTGGAATTGGGGGTGCTAGGTTTAGGGTTTAGATTCAATTTGGTTTGGGGATAAATTGGAGGTTTTATTTTTTAATATTCAAAACTTTGAAAATAAAATGAAAAAAATAATTTTTTTTTAATTTTTAATTTTTAATTTTTTTATATTAACTTTTTTGGGTAAATATTTAATATTAATTTATTAACTTGTATATGTGTGTGTATATATATATATATATATTTATTTATAAATATAGTAAATATAAATATTGTTTGGTAAATAAATTATTTACACATAATAAATATAGATAATTCTTGAAAATACATTTTTTTTAATGGAATTGTTAATATCTTATTTACAACTAATAAATTTATATAACAATAATATTAGATGAATTAAAAATATAAAAATATGGTAAATAAAAATATTTACTAGTAAATATCCGACTAACTAGTAAATCGTAAATCCAGTATTTATCAAGTATATTTGGGATTTACAATAAAAAATATTTTAACTTCCATAAATGTATTATTTATCATATATTTCTTGTAAATCTAGTATTTACAGTTAACTATTTTAGCTTCATATTTCATTTTTTTTTAAATTTTACTGCATCTCATAAATCCAGTATTTAACTTGTTTTTTCGATTCTTAGTTTATCATATGATTTTTATTACGTAAATCCAATATTTTACTAGGTAAACCAGTATTTACTACACAAATAAATGGTAAAAGCTCAATTAAAAATTCACGGTTAATGAAATATTTAAGTCTTTTTAGTTTTCAAAATTTCTCCCAAATTATTTAAAATTCAAGTCACCCCCCAAAAGCCCAAATCAACCTAGATTAAGGCTGTTGTCGCTGGAGTTGTTGCTGCCATCGGAGCCGACGGAGAAGATCGACAAAAGAACAATTGCACGAGGTTTGAGGTTTGTGGCTGGTGGTTCATGACGAAAGAAGATCTAAAGACAGTCTCTCCACAATCTCGTTATTGTCACCCAATCTACTGGAGATCGTAACGGTCTCTCACCATCGCAGCATCCTCCGGTCAAAGAACAATACGAGCGAAAGATAGAGAGATAGATACAGAGATAGAGATAGAGATAGAGACAGATACAGATACGGAGGCAAAGATAGAATGGTACCTCCGCCACCTTCTTCTCTTTGTCACTGTCGCGGCGCATAGATCTCGACGGTCCCTCTGCTATTGCAACGTCCACCAGCGCGGCATCCTCCGGTCGACAGTAACGTGTGACAAAGAGATGATACAAAGGGGAGAGAGAGAGAGAGAGACAGATAGGAGAAAGAGAGGGTGTATGTGGAGAGAGAGAAAGTAGATCTAAAAAGGGTAAAATTAGAACAACAAACTTAGCATGGGATTGGTGTTCGGGTTAGAGTTTGAAATGAAATTAAATTTTTATATTAAAATTGGTTAACTTTTTAAAAATCAGTTATAATTTTTTTTTTTTACTTTTTCAAAAAAAGACAAAAAAACTAGTCATCAAGTCCCCCACTCAATGTTCTTTTTTTGAAAAAAAAAATGGAGAAAAAAATACAAAGAGATCAAATAAAACTAAGGACTTCCAAAAAAAAAAATGTTCAACATGACCTCAATAAAACCCATGAAAAAAGCTAGGTAGCCTAAGTTGACAAGTCGGAAATGATGCCAAAAGAAAAGGCCGAAACTTCATATTTGAAAATCAAACCCATATTATGTTGGGTGGTTTGGGGTCCGAAAACAGAACAAGAAACGGAATTTGATTTTTAAAATTTTTTAAAACATCCAGAATACAACTCAAAATACTATATGAAATAATCTATCATCCAATATACTTGTAAATACCTATTGGACATAATTGTCTTCATCATCTTCAATCTACTGTGAACGTACTCGCAACAATTGATCTTCTCTATTCTTGGTCTTCCATGCCATTCTTCTCTTTAAGGGCCTGTTTGGGGTGACATCTGAAGATGGTGTTTTGAAGATTGAGTTGAAAATGTGTGTTTGGGGAAAAATACTTTTGAAAAAGTAATGTGATATGGAAATAGTACAAAAAATTTAAAATATGCTAAGAAAAAATATGTAAAATGGTTCTTATCTTGTTCGTCTTTCTTGTTACGAGCTTTTTGACAAAAAATAATCTCATTTTGACTTCAAATGAAAATGTTATGGTCTATTAAAGTTTTGGTTTTTTGAAAATAGAAAAAAAAAAAAAGAAAGTTTGATGTAAAGTTAGAATTTTGAAATTCAAATGGTGTTTTGTTCTATGAATGTGACGCCCCAAATGGGCCCTAAGATTCACCCAGTACTGTGGAGGAACTGCAAATCTCCTTGGATGCCAATTCTTTTTTTGGTTATAGCTTTCTTATCTCTAATGATAAAGAGTATAAGGTTTTGTTTGGCATTATGACTCAAATCTAATAAAATTGTATTTTTTTAATCTAAATTTTAGTTTTTTATTCCCAAAAAGTTAATAAAATTAATAATTAATTTGTGAAAAATCCATCAACTCCAACTTAAAAATTTCATCTCCAAATTTCTAGTTATTACACTAGGGTGGCATGCGATTGGAAGGGAAAATTTGCTTCCCGCCCCTACACATAATCCGCACCCATCATTGTGCCTTGGGAGTTGGCGCACGCCTCCCTCCAATCACAATCCAACAGTTCGACTATTAAGATAACTAATTTAATTTAGAACTGATAAACATTGATTTTAAAATTAAAATAATTATTCTTTTCCATAAAATCATAATTGTTTATTTTAATAACTAAAATAAATAATGACTGCACATTAATTATCTCAACTTGAAAGAAAGATTTTATTTTATGTTACTGATATTCATATTGTCACATAAAACATAGGCAGCATAAAAATATCAGTATTTTCTTAAAACATGTTTTCTAGGTGTCCCAGTCGCTATCTGTTAGCACTTGCATCCAGTATGTTACTGATGAAAGCCTGTAGAAACATCCAGGATGATTCTGTTGAATCTTCTAGAGATTCATGCAGTTAGTACGGGAAGTAAATAAAGCTACATAATCTAAACTTCAATAATCTAAATCTTACTTCGATCAAATCCATAATCAAATAAATATAATTATTAACCTTGTTCAATACCATGTAGATATTATTTATGAGAAGCTCAATATCCAAAAAGTTCTAGTAAATCAATATAACGAATTGCCATGATGTCTCTCTACCATGAGTATAAAGTGACTAGCTTTATTTGTTGACTATGAACTATGGTTTGTTTTAAACCAAAGCCTATAATTATGTCTTTCCATATTTGCGAATTCTTCGCTCACATATAATTAAAACAGTTGTTTCGTATTGGAACCTTATAATATAATTACTTACAATTATATTAAATCAACAAACATAATTTTAAATAAATAAAACCGAATCGCTAATAACTTTGTTCTCATAATAATGTTAAACACACAAGGATAGGTAAAATACATTCAATGTATATGCTTAAGATGATGATGATAATTCTTTTCCATAAAATCATAATTATTTATTTTAATGACTAAAATAAATATTTTATTACACAGTAATTATCTCAATTCTTGAAACAAATATTTTATATGCAATCCATGGTGCCACATAACATATAAGTTACATAGATACGTCAACGATTTTATAAAATTACGCTTTTTAATATCCTAGAAACTATTTGTCAGTACAGCACCTGGCACCGCCACCCTATATGGTGATTTCCATCCTTTCCTAAAAGGCGATAGAAACTTCCAGAATGATGTTATTGAATCTTTAGAGGTTTATGAAGCTAGCGCGAGGACAAAATTGACATGTTTACTTATGTGTAATCGGAGTAGGCATCAATCGGAGTGAATAGGATTCGGAGTGAATTAGATTCGGAGAGTCAGGATTCGGAGTTAGAATATGCTGTTTATTTGAGTTCCAATAATTAGATTCGGAATCATTGTCAATCCCATTCATGTGTTTACTTAAAATAGAAATCGGAATCAGTTATTGTAAATTTACTTATATACCCTTTCAGTTATTTTTGTGTTTTAATTTAAACAAGTAGATTATATACTAATTATTTTAAGACTAAATTATTATTTTTGTGCTACTAATTATAGAACTATTTTCTTGAAATATATGTTTATTTTTTTAAAACATAATGTTGAGATAAGTAATTTATATGTTAATAGTAATTATATTATGAAGATTATTTTTAAATAAAAAAGTCAAATTTTGAGATAAATAATTTATTCTAGTAAATATTTGAAGATTATTTTTTAAATTAAAAAGTCAAATTTTGAGATAAATAGTTTATTTTAGTAAATATTTAAATTTTTTGAAATATAAATTTGCTTAAAAAAACAGAATGTTGAAATATATTTCTAAAATTAAAATTTTGTTTGTAATTGATTTATTATGGCTCACTTTTTTTTAAATTTTGTTAGAGCATTAAAAAATTTAAAAACAAATATAGGATATGATATAATCATCTTTTAAATAAAATAAGTCTCAAATCATAAACATACCAAATAAGTTCCAAATTAGGGGTAAAGTAGTAATTTAACTTTACTATCAGGAGTGAGAGTGTTAATCCGGTGGGAAGGCCTGAGATTGTAATCCCCTTATTCAATCCTAAATTAGTGTGGATCACATACAATTTCACTCTCATTCCAAGATTAAAATAAGTAAATCAATATGAGATTGACTCACATTCTCCATTTCGATAATATATATTTTACTTTGACCAAACCCATAATTAAATAAATAAAATTATTAATTTTGTTTGTCCCGCGATCAGGAACCAAAGCTGCAATGTAATATTTTGTAGATATTATTTATGAGAAGCACCATATATATCCGAAAAGCTCTTGTCCGTCAATACCACCGATTGCCACGCAATGTCTCTCCACTTGCGTATAAAGTATCCCTGTCATTACTTGAAAAGTTGGATTACATAATGGTTTAAAAACTGTTGTGAAAAGATACATTGACTGTCTGCAAATCCTCCGTAGAATTATGTAAAAGGTTTTCATGATGGTTTTTTAACCGTCACACTTTCAACGACTATTTTTCCACATTCAACAACGGCTCGTGTAATATCTATTCTTTTAAAAAAAATCATTTTAGCCAAATATTTGTCCAAAACAATATTCATTTTCTTTAACCGAATATAATTCACAATCATCATCAATAATTCTTAAAATAACTATTTTATCATATTTATCATCCACAAATTAAAAAGGCCATCATATTTTATCAACACAACACTAATAACAATTTAAATTACAAATCCTCATCATCATATCACCAATATAACTAATATAAAATACTTAAATACAAGAAAATTTCGTATATAAATCCAAACAAAAAACTTAAATATAAAAAAAAATAACAAAATCCAAATCTAAACTCAATCGCAATTAACTACAACAACAATAAAGAGAGATGAGAAAGGTTATGGTACGGCCTAGGTGGTCACGGTGGTCAGGTGCCGGTGACGGACACAAGGTGGTGGGGCCTTGGTGGTGACGAAGGGTTATCATCATGGGAGTTTTTGGCGACAATAGCGACGGGGAAGGAGGCAGCGGCGGCAAGGGGTTGGATGAGTAAGGAATGAGGAAGAGAGATATGATGAAAGAAAGAGAGTGAGGAAGAGAGAATGGAAATTTAAAGAAAGATAGCATTTGGAAATGGAAAAGAGAGAGAATATGAAAGAGAGTGTTTGAAAGTTTTGAAATTATAGATGGTGTTCAAAAATTTTGAGTAGATAAAAGTGCACCTTTTATGTAAATTTTGAACTTTCCACGATTATTTTTTTAAAAAATATCGTGAAAGTGAACTTTTCACGATGAATTTTTAAAACTGTCATATAATATCCATTGTTTTTTTCATATTTTGTTGTGGAGAGTGTACTGTAGTTTATTTCATGATACCAAAGCCTTTAATTATTCTTTTCTATAAACCGCCCACATATAATAAAAGTAGCTGCTTGATACAATTATATTAAATGAACACATAATTTTATATGAATAAAACTTATAATTGCAAATAACATTATTCTAATAATAATGTCAATGCGTAAGGATAGGTAAAATATACATATATGCTTTAGAAGCATCATATCCTAACATAATAGAACTCGTCAAATATTATTGTAACAAAACCCGAAGAAAAAAGAAATCTAACAAAAAAGAAAAAAGAAAAAAGAAAAGAGTGCCTAAATAGTAGTAACGATGATGATTATGATTATGATGATGATAATTAACTTTGCGAAGGCGAGTTTGCTCGTTTAATTTAGGTACAAAAGATAATTTCTAGTGAACTCCATCTGATCACTATGGAAGGCATAGACAGAGATAAAGATCAGGTCAGCCGGTCAACTGAAGATGACGAACTGCTGAATGAACTAGAGCGCATAAGACTTGACATGAGAGACCACCGTAGAAATGATTCCCAAGATCCAACAGTGATTCAAGATGTCTTACCAAGAGAAAAAAACTGCAGAACAGAGATACAAAGGGTTCCAGAGATAATGCTACGAAATGTAGATTTAACACAGCATTTTACGCCAAGGGTGTTTTCAATCGGTCCCATTCATGCCGGTAGTCCGAATATGTTCCAAAAGAGACTGAAGCTTCAATTGGCAGCACATTTCATTTTAGAAAGTGGAAATACAGAGGAATTTCTGTTCGACAAACTTAAGATTGAGATCAAAGACGACATAAAGACGTACTTCAACAAAGACGTAATTATGCAACATGAGGAGAACTTATTGATCAGGATGCTGTTCTTAGATGGTTGTGCAATGTTAGGGTTTATACATGGCTATGTGAACCGGATGTTGAACGTTTTTGACATTAGTGATGACCAAGCAGCCTTGATCCAACAGGATTTGTTTTTGCTAGAGAACCAAATACGCGTTTATCGTCCTTGACGTGTTGATGGGA